>JAKWIX010000322.1:14640533-14884569 GCA_027704785.1 Solanum chmielewskii
ATTAATTTTGTTTATTGTTGGCCTTATATTGTTGAAATTACATTAGGGTTTTAGCTAATTAAGATCATTGAACTATCACATGTGTTATTGTTTTCTTATTTCTTTTGCTTCGTCAAAATTGTATTTAGCTTTGTAATAATATTCTTTAAATGCGCAAGTATATTCTTCTAAGTAACACATTTTACATATAGCTAATTTTGTCATAAGTTGTCTATTTATTATTTTTTCTCTATTTTGTTCTCTTATATCTGTAGTCATACCTCCAAATTCATTTCTTATCGCTGATTCATATTTATCTAGTATATCTATATTTGTTGCTGATGCGGATCCATCCATTTTCTTATCATTCCTAAGTACTTCTAGACTTTCCGTGGGTAGATTTTCTATCCATAATTTTGTTGTTCCTACGAATGTTCTTTCTATGTATCTTGGTGTTTTCGCTGTTTCTATTTCATAAATCCACTTCCACCCCCCTACATTGGTATCAGAGCTAGTTATTTAAATAACTATGGAAAACAAATCAACTATGTCGGAAGATCTACAAAAACAGGTATACCATTTTATATTCATGAGTAGCTAAATTAATTTATTCCTGAAAATCTCTTGTTAATTATAATTGTTTATCATGTTTGAATAATGTTATAATAACCATCTTTAGAAAGTTTGCTACAGAAATACTCTTTGACTAAGTATGCCCAGACTATGCCATCCTAAGGTTGAAATCGGTAGGCAGAGAAGGCCGTTTAGGGGAGTAAACAAAGTTGAGGCGCTGTTAGGGTAACTAATCAAAGAAGAAAGCTGTAGTAGTGACCAGACGAGATGATTATTAAACTATTATTTTTGCATAATAAGCAAGTATAATTTATTAAGAGGTTGGAAGGAATAAAATTTTAGTGAAAAAATGAAAATAATAAAAATGGAAACATACCTATTAGATGATGATGTTGATTATAAGATATTACTACTCTATGTACTAAAAAATTTGAATACTGATATAAACAGAGAAATTTATAATAAATTATTAACATATGAAATAATAGAAATAACAACCCAAGGTTGGACTGAGTTAACTATACAAAGTATACAGGATGAACTTCATTATGACATATATGATTTATACGATGATTTAGATATTGGAGACTAAATATGACTGAACATTGGTTAAGGCGATATGGTAGAAATTACAGGTTAAAAAGATTAAATATCCAGAAAAATTAAGTAAGCTTTTTAAAATATTATATAAAAGGTTATGATAAATAAAAATAAAATACTAAAATAAAAAGAACTAAGATAGATAAAAAGGTGAGAAAAATATGGAAAAAATTAAAATCCTTATATATAGAATACCAATTATCACAACTAGTCAAAACAGATAATGATAAAAAAGATCAATTAATAAACATAATTTCAAAAACAGAATATAAATATGTCTGCTATTTGAAAAAACAGTATGAACAGAGAAATCTATAAACAACAATTAATAGAAGAAATAATGGAACAAATAACTGAAAAAGAACAAGAGTTACAACATAAAAAAGAAGGTTAGAAGAAAATATATTAGCAGGAGTATGTAATAAATCAATACTACCACAAAGAAAAGATATATTAATGTTAGAATTAGAATTAGATTGTCTTGAATATGAATTACAACATAATATAATACATAGATCATAATGAACAAAGAAGAGTTTGCAGTAGACGAAAAAACATATGAAAACCAAGATGGAATGATAATAAAAATAATATTTTCAAATTTAGGAAGAAGATACAAGAAAATAGGAAATAACTTATACTTAATGCTAGAAAAAGAAACAGCAAAATTAGAAGATAGTTTAACAGCTATGGTAAGAATAACAAAAGAAAATGAAGAAATAGATAAATCAAGAGAAATTGAAAAAATAAAACACAAGCAAAACAAGAAGTACAAAATTTAGAAGAAATAAAAAATACAAGAATAAGTGAATTAGAAAAAGAATTAGCTAGGTTAAAATTATTATATGAAAATAAACAAAAACAAAAAGAAAAAGATAAAGAGCTAGAATTAACAAATGAAATAAACAAATGGAACAAAAACTGAATGAAGATCTAAATGAAGATATTGAAGTAAATGAAATAGATGGAAATGAAAATTACCAACAATAAGAAATAAGCGATATAAGTGAAACATATACAGAAATTCTAGAACAGATAAATAAACCAAAAAATTAGAAATAAACACAGGAGATATGAATAGGCCTAGTACGTCAAGAGTTAAAACCCCAGATAATAGTCCCAGAAATAGTCCTAGAGTTAGTCCTAGGAGGACACCACCAACTTATTATACAGAAAGCTATCAACAATCAGACAGAAATAATGCAATATGGAACAGTAGACTAAATAAAAATTGGACACCTAAACCAGCAAATGAACAATACAATTTCTTAGATTTAGATTGTGTCGCAGATATAAATAAAGCAATATTATTATGGATAGGAAATATGTCTAAACAGTAAATAGATAACAAAATAGAAACAGCGAAAACAACAAGATACATAGAAAGAACATTCGTAGGAACAACAAAATTATGGATAGAAAATCTACCCTCGGAAAGTCTAGAAGTACTTAGGAATGATAAGAAAATGGATGGATCCGCATCAGCAACAAATATAGATATACTAGATAAATATAAATCAGCGATAAGAAATGAATTTGGAGGTATGACTACAGAAATAAGAGAACAAAATAGAGAAAAAATAATAAATAGACAACTTATGATAAAATTAGCTATATGTAAAATGTGTTACTTAGAAGAATATACTTGCGCATTTAAAGAATATTATTACAAAGCTAAATACAATTTTGACGAAGCAAAAGAAATAAGAAAACAATATTATACAAAATTACCAGAACCATTTAGTACAAACGTAATAAAAGATTGGAATAATGAAAGAATGGTAGATACTTTAGGATCTAGAATAAATTAAATCAATGGTTCATACAACTATGTGAAAACCAAAAAGAAAGATTAAAAATGGAAAAAGTATTAAATAAAAATTTATCATGTTGCAAAAATAAAATGGCACCACAATTTGGATGCACAACTGAAAAACAAAAATCTAAAAGATATAAAAATTATAGAAAAAACAAAACTATATATAAATATAAACAACCAAGACGAAGGTATTATGTAAAAAACCATAAATAAAAAGACCATACAGACCAAAAGAAAAATATCCCAATGTACTTGTTATAATTGTGGAAACATAGGACACATAGCTAAAGATTGTAAATTACCCAAAAATCCAAAAAGAAAACAAATTGCAGAATTAATTATAGATAATGAAAAATATATGCAAATAGAATACATAGATTATGAATTAAGTGAAAATGATAGTATATATGAAGTATCAGATATAGAAACTGAGAATGAAGAAGAAAATATTAACATAGATAATAACGAAACAGATGAAGAAATATAATGTCTGAAAATGAAATAAAAATAATATCTAAGGAAGAATATCAAGATGAAGAATCATCAGAACAGAAAATTATATTTGATAATACGATATTTGAACAAATAAAAGGAAAAGAATTAGATTTAAGTGTTGAAAAAGTACTAGAAATACCTATTTTAAGAAATTGGTTTAAAAGACAAAAAGAAGAATATTATGTAGTTAGTCAAAAAGAACATATCATAGATTGTAAATACACAAAAGGAAAAGCATATATACCTATAATAAATAAAAGAATGATAAACAAAGAAATACAAGATATAAAAGCTAAAACACCAATAAAATACCTACATTTAGGAGGAACAAAAATATTAATAAAGCCTGCTTTAGAGAAGGAATAGATACACCTATAGAAATATACTTAGCAGATGATAGAATTGTACACCCTATAGAAAAAGCGTAATTAGTGCAGTAAAAGGAAACTTGATATATCAAAAATTTAAGTTTACAATAAGTGCCAATTATACAGTATCATTAACAGATAAAAATATAGATAGATCATTAGTTCTATATTGGAAAATGTCTGGAATGAACTAGCACCAGGAAGCAAATTATTTACAGCAAGATGTAAAAATCTATATATATTAACAACGAAGCATAAAATAACAGCAAGAAATAAAATTAACAAAATAAAAATAGAAAATCCTTTTGAAAAAATAATTACTGTAATAGACAATAATGACTATAGCTATAAATAAATTGATATAGAAGAAGATTTAGAGATAGTAAAAGAAAGATTAAGCACTTCAAGCGTACCAAATACATTGACAAGAGCTACCTCATCAAGGATGAGTACATCTAAAAGAAAATATGAAATTCCCCAAAGCTTATTAGATAAAGAAGAAATAACACCATATCATTATTTCATAACAGGAATAATAGACCAAAGAAAATATAAAATATTAATAAATACAGGACAAGAAGAAAATTATATAACAAGAGAGTTAGTATTAGAAGAAGAAATTATAAAAACAGGATATACATGCCCTGGACTACCTAGTGAGATAGTAAACACAAATGAAGAAACAACAGAAAAAGAAATAATATAGGAGGAATACCCTTAGTAATACAATTCAAAATATACCAAGGAAACCATAATATTACATTAGGAATAAAATGGTTAGAAAAAGTCAAACCATACAATATAGAAAATGAACAATTAACAATAACTTGCCAAAATAAGAAAATAATTATAAAAAGGACAAAATGATTAATGAAAATATTTATACTTGCAAAAATTATAGTAGAAGGATATCACAACAGATAATATACCCCTATGATAGATACAGGAGCAGAAGCGAATATATGTAAATATAATTGCTTACCAGAAGATAAATGGGAAAAATTAAAAACACCTATGGTAGTAACAGGATTTAACAATGAAGGAAGTATGATTAAATACAAAGCAAAAATATAAAAAAAAATATGGGATAAAATACTAACAATAGAAGAAATGTATAATTTTGAATTTACTACAAAAGATATGTTATTAGGAATGTCATTTCTAGATAGATTTTATCCACACATAATAACAAAAACACATTGGTGGCTTACTACACCATGCGGAAATAAGATAGGAGCAAAAAGGGTAAATAATAAACAACGAAAACCTATGGAATGGATAAAAGGAAGTGAAAAGATAAACCAAGAAATGGAAAATATAAATAATAAACAAATAACGCAATTAGAAATTATTATATTTGCTATAGACAAAGTCAAATTAATTAATGAACAACTAGAACAATTATATAGTGAAGATCCATTACAAGGATGGGAAAAACATAAGACAAAAGTAAAAATTGAATTAATAGATGAAAATAACATAATAACACAGAAACCATTAAAATATAACTTTGATGATTTAAAAGAATTTAAAATACATATAGATGAATTATTAGAAAATAATTACATACAAAAGAGTAATAGTAAACCACAAGTCCAGCATTTATAGTTATAAAACATAGTGAACAAAAAGAGGTAAAAGTAGAATGGTCATAGACTATCGTAATCTAAATGCTAAACTAAAACATACAATTATCCGATACCAAACAAAATACTAAAATAAGACAAATACAAGGATATAATTATTTTTGCAAATTTGACTGTAAATCAGGATTTTACCACCTAAAACTAGAAGAAGAATCCAAACAATTAACAGCATTCACAGTACCGCAAGGTTTCTATGAATGGAATGTTTTACCCTTTGGATATAAAAATGCACCAGGTAGATTCCAACATTTTATAGATAACTGTTTTAACCAGCTAGAAAACTGTATTGTATATAGATGACATATTGTTATATTCTAGAACACAAGATGAACATATAAGATTATTGGAAAAATTTATACATATAGTAAAAAATACAGGTATAAGTTTGAGTAAAGAAAAGCAGAAATTATGAAATCACAAATTGAATTTCTAGGAATACAAATAGATAAAAATGGAATAAAAATGCAAACTCATATAGTACAAAAAATAATTACTATTGATGAAAATATAGATACAAAAAAGAAATTACAATCCTTTCTAGGATTAGTAAATCAGGTAAGAGAATATATACCAAAATTAGCAGAACATTTAAACCACTACATAAAAACATAAAAAAGATGTAGAATATCATTTTGATAATAAAGATAAAGAACATCTAAAAATTATTAAGAATCTATGTAAAAAATTACCAAAACTATATTTTCCTGATGAAAATAGAACATTCACTTACATTGTTGAAACAGATTCGAGTGATCATAGTTACGGAGGAGTTTTAAAATACAAATATAAAAAAGAAAAAATAGAACACCATTGTAGATATTATTCACGATCTTATACAGAAGCACAAATAAAATGGGAAATAAATAGAAAAGAATTATTCGCATTATATAAGTGTTTATTAGCATTTGAACCATATATTGTTTACAATAAATTTATTGTAAGAACAGATAACACACAAGTAAAATGTTGGATAACAAAAAAGTTAGATGATTTAGTTACAACAAAGGAAATAAGGAGATTAGTATTAAATATATTAAATTTTACATTACAATTGAAATAATTAAGACTGACAAGAACCTTGTTGCAGACTACCTATCAAGAAAAAGGAACTCAAACTGAACAAGATACGATAGAAGAAATACTCAAAGCAATTACTACACTTTCTACGAAGGTGGACAGTATGGGAAAAGAGTTACAAAATCTGAAAGCTAACAGTCAGCAGCATGACTCTAAAAATGCGGAGCTACGTCGTTCGGCGGACGGTAAAAAGCCAGAACTAGATGGAGACGTTGGGAAACTCCATAAAACCCATGACAATGTTTGTTTAAATGCAGCTACAGCAAGCACATCTACAACAAAAGGAGCCAGTGGAATAAGATATACAAATTTAAATATGAACAAAATCTTCGATAAACCATTTATTCCAAAGAACCAAAAAGACTCATTATTTATACCACCACAAATACATACTTACTCAGAAAGTTTGAACCAAGATAAAAAAGCCTACAACCACATAACCCGCTCATATATTGAAAACCTTTATAAAATCCAAAATTATTTAAACTCAACACCTAGATCTCCAACTACCAAAGACCCTAATACTGATTTTATAACCCAAAAGCTACAAGGATATAATAAGTTAATAGCACAACCAAGTACCAATGCAAATCTTGTAAAAATATGTTATAGTTATGGATTACTTAGTACAGTTTATACCCAAACAGGAGATGAAATATCTACCATACCAGAGCTATACAAAGCCTTTATGAACTATAAAAGAATTACTAAAGGAACATTGTTTTTATAAAGTTTTATTCAGCACCAGCAGAGATATTATTTGATGAGATAAAACCAATTATACAAGTCATAAAAATTGGTTTTGACCAGAGATATGATAATTCCAGAAGATATCGGAATACAACAAGAAATACAAAGGGTTGAGATACCAGAATTCTACGCCAACAAAAGAGTTATAGGGATAGCAACTATCCTAAATGAACTAACCAACAATTATTTAAATGGAAATTCAGTATGGAGCTATTATGTACGAGAACAAGTTATGATATATTCAAATTCTAAAGAAATCAGAGAACAAGATATGGAAGAGATACTCCAATGGATACTTAGTCTACTCAAGCCAGAGCAAAAACCGACAACCAGAGCATTAAGGAAAGGGTTTATTTCAGAAGAATTATTGACGAGATATTGCAAAATTATTGGATAAAAATACCCCGACCACATATGTTCAAAATGTCAAGGAGAAGATAATGTCATACCAGACGTTCAAATCGAATAAAAAAACGTATTTTGAATTTTGTTAAAATTTTGTGTCGGCTGAATATAAGCCATATGTAAAAAGTAATAATTTTTATTTTTGTCGTGTTGTGTCGGCTGTAAAAAGCCAATTGTAAAAGTCATAAAGAAAACAGTGTGTATGTCGGCCATAAATAAAGAAGAGGCCATTATGTAAAGTAGTAATAGTAAGTATTTTGTTTTCTTGTGTCGGCCGAATATAAAAAGGCCAAGTGTAAAGTATGTGTCGGCCATCTTTTGGCCAAAAGTCTGTAAATTTTGTGTATAAATAGAGGGTTTCCCCTTATAAATAAAATCATCAATCTTTCAGCTAACAATCTTCTCTCTACTCTCTATTCTCAAATCATAAATCCACTTCCATATCACATGTGTTGATTTGAGACTTCTTATAATATACTTTGTCTTCCACAATGCTTAAATTAAAAATGTGGTAGTATGTAAATCCTCTTTTTTTTCGTATTGCACCATAGCTCTTTCTTATTAATTTGTTTTTTTTTATGTTTTCAGGTAAATTTGTATGGGTTCGTCAAGAACTCACTCTCTTGAACATTGGAGATCCACAAAAGCTCACAATTCCTTTTTTTGATTCGATCCATGAGATTGACGTCCAGATCCAGAAGTTATGAATTTCGAGTGGGGTGAATTGAGAGTCGAAGAATTTGGGTAGGAGGCCCACAGTTTATTTCATTAGCATTATATGTTGTATTTCGTTATTTTGGGCCCTAGCCCTTGTCTTTACCGCTATTAGACTATTAAAATTTAGGGATGGTACAAACTAAATGGGCCTAAGGCCCAAAACAAAGTGGGTACGAAATGCCTGTCCAGGTGGACATAAATTGGATTTGGACCCAATTCTCTCTCTCTCTCTCTCTTCATTTTAACCATGCATTTTTTGTTTGAATATCCATTGATAATTCTAATGTTTAGAACATCCAAATCCCCGATAACACGCCATTTTCTTGTAATTAAATCAATTCAATCAAGTCTATACAAATTAACGATGCATATATTTGGATATTAAATAACCCATTTGGATAGAAACTGGCATTTCACTTTTTTGTAACAACTATAAATATTTGTTGTTCTCAAAAATTTTATGTTATACTTTTTTATCAAACAATTAAGTTACTGGTTAATCACGAGTCAGCGAATATTTTAGGTGTCATAATAACCTTCCTAAAATATAAATAATAATACCTGAAGCCCCGTTTAAGTTTAAATCGATTTTCTGTTTTAAGTCTTTTGAAAACAAGGTTTTCTTCATTTTTTTTACAAATTGATTGGTAACACTAAAAATTTGAAAACTAATCAAAAAGTATTTTCTGAAATGTAAAACGATAATATTTTTAGAAGTCACTTTACAATAACTAAATACACTGATAGAGTAAAGCAGTGAAGTGTGTTACCATGTATTAGACACTTTCTTGTATGTAATATTCTCACTAAAAGTTGTCCTAAGATCCACTTAAGCAACATAAAGGGAGAACTCCCATACAACATCCCTAAGCATACCTAAATGACCCTAGAGAACCCTTATAAAAATACACATACACACTTACAAGACATCGAACATATAAACATATAAACAATATGACATTCTCATATGAGAGGCTATGAAAATGCTTACTTAAGTAAATCAAGAAGATAAAGTCAATGATTGACCTCTTAAAGACTACCTAAATAATCCTTAAGACATCCTAAGTTTAGATCATTTCCACATAATCAACATCTTTCCTGAATAGAGTCATACATAAAACTCATATAGTTAAGATACGAAGTATCGATTCCTATGCCCCCTCCACACATAAACTAGACAACCCTTAACCACTCTAGATAAGTACTTATTCAGTTAACATACTTCCTTAACTTATGTCATTATAGTAATTATTTATTTAGATGACATTCAAAACATAAAGAACATTCAAGTAATGGTCTTGGACAAGACCTGTGAACTCCAGCTAACACCTTCAAAGCCTATTGTACAATGTCTAGATAACATCCCATACCACCACCTAATCTTCATAGAACCTCCGTAATGCTAATTGGTATTCCATATTATGAAAATAGGCAATAACGGACATAGACAATGATAGCAAGAAATGGAATCATATGATCTAACCTACTCCGATGAGGGTGTTCTACTTGCCAATGGTAAAACATAGACACATCCCATGTAGGCATATGATTAAGGAATATGAACCCATGATTTGTAATCTATTCTCATTCTTTAACTAGAGATACTTCCCTTACCATACTCACTCGGTGCTACCCTGCGTTCTAAGTGATTAATTTGAACTTATGGTTTATATAAAAGGTTCTAATATCAAGTTCATAACCCAATCTTATTTACCCTACCAAAAAAAGGTCAATTAGGGATGCCTCCAAATGGCGACAAGAAGCTTGTAATTACTTTATTAAGTATTAATATGAAGCCATTAAAGCCAATTAACCTTAAGTCCATCATCCCTTTACTATGAAGGATACCATGACAGCTAATGACTTTAACATTCATAACCTCCACTGAGTTTAAGGATTCACATATGAAACCCTCTTAACTTCATTTAAGGTAACATGTCATTCATAAAAGCAAGAGTAATATACTTTGGCATCCTAAGTAAAGACTTCACATATTGACTTTCATACATACGTCAAGCAAAGGACACAAGTCAACCAGGACAAGACACCACATACTTCACTTTAACTCATATTATATGTCATTCTAGAAAAACATCGAAATAACCCTTATTATCTTGAAGTCATACTATATATTCTCATATCTACATAAATATGAAAATCATAGACTCATATAGTCATGTAGGGTTAACATACATCAACCCCAAGACTACACACAAAGACATTGTCATAGTCTAACATGATAATCTCTATAACATAAATAGAACATGTATACTTTAAAATTACTTAACATGTATATAGATATAATCATACTAAAACTAATTAACTGTACAATTAGTCACATTACTTTGAGTAATTTGTCTACAAGGCCATGATGATCATATTACTTTAAATAACACCTACAAGGCCACATCAATTGCAAGTAAAGCATGTAACGATTCAACAATAATTGGAACATACCAATCACAAAAAAATTGAAGTCTAATAATATTAAAAATAAAGGAAATAGGTTAGCTTACCACCACATCAACCTGAACACCTCAATCCAATGCCAAATCACCTCATTCAATATCACAAGGCCCTTACCCAAGGCAATAACCAACAATTAAACATAATTATAAAAATATTCATGTAACTGGGTCAACTTAATACATATTCATAAATCTTTTGCAGCGTAGACATCAATTTACTATTGCTATCACATTAATCAATAGCCTCTATAAAACTACATTGGAATTCATAAACATTAGATCAATATAGAGTAACCCATAACTTAGTAAAAACCTAGGGTTCATCTTATTCATGGGTTCATAGGGAATTGAGGTTAAAATCATCAATACAATAACAATTAAATGATTATTTAAAATTTAAAACCATTAGTGCAAGAACCCATGGAATAGTAAAATTGGACAATTCAACTTGAAATCTATAGAAAACTTCTTGAGAGTTGTGCTCCTTGATGAAGAGAGTTTCAAGGATTAAACTCAATACCTTGACGAAGAATATCCACAAAATTCATCCATCCAAGACCTTCCTTGAGTTTTGACTCCAATGGAGTTCTAGAGAAAACTCTAAGTGATTTGGGTTTTTGTTTGAAAGAATGAAATCTTCTAAGTTTTAAAGACTTATAAACACTTTTAAAATACCCAAAAGAAAACTAAGTAACAACCAATACTCTAATAGTGAGGTGAAATTATACTTTCATCCCTAACTTAACAGTGAACTGCACACATAACCCAGCCCCAACAATGGTTGCCAAAAAACGGCCCGTCCCTTGACCAACAGACCATGTTGTTGGTCCATGGTTGGGAACTGAGGCTTATCGTTGGACTCGCTTACCCCATTTCTTAACTCCAAACGACAAAACCCTACCAAAAGGGCATCGGCTGACCCACTGGGCGTCGATTGCCTCCGTGGTTTGGGCTGTCTTTGGCAGCCTTGGGGACCAACTTGGGTCCTTCCTCAAGGACCATAGGTTGGTCCTTGGGGATGTTTTCCATGAAGTTTCCCACCCAAAGATGATTGTATATTAGTTTAGCACCTTTCACATGAATTTAATTCAAAACAAATACGTACAACTCGACGAAACATGCCTTGAAACACAAGGTCATTTCCTGGCAACACTTTCGAATGTCATAGACGTTCTTGGACGTTTGGCCTACAAACTTCACGAAACATGACACACTTCCTATGTACACTATAATAACTCATTTAAGGACATTATAACCTCATGAATCACATATAAACACATAGAACCACATATGAGGCACATAGGTGAGTTAGTCATCGAACGTCTTAGTCGTCCCTTGATGTTTCACTTCCAAATCACCTAAACTCTTAGACACTTCCTCAATACTATATAATAAACCAATAAGGATATTAGATCATCATTACAACCATTTTAAGATCTAGTTTACCTACGTCATTTTCGAGGTCTTACAATCTCCCCCACTTGGACAATATTCGTCCTTCAATGACTATTGCCACTCTCTGAACACTTCTAATAATAAAGATTCAACTAGTAGCTCATGTAAATACAATACAACACATAATCATTAATAAAACATCCATATCAAATAGTTGAAAGTTCACAACACAACAAGAAACTAGAAGAGAATTCTATACCTCATTATGCTACAAAACTCACATTCTTCGTTCCATATAACAAAAAATCATTTTGTATTCCATATTGTACTCATATACATCAGTTTTAAAGAAATTTCAACAATTTTAGACCAAAGTGTGAATTAGTCAAATTTCCTTGAATTTTATAGTGAACTTAGAATATTACAGTAAAGTTAGAAATTTTTTTGAAAATACAACTTTTTGAAAATTCATGATAGAAACATACTAATATGGAAAGTAACATCATATAAACACATCTTACAACATAATAATAGTTTCATAAAATGCACAATACAAAAAGCTAATGAAATTAAATTTCAACAAAACTGTTAAACATCATGCACATGCAATATGCTTCTTTAACTTTCTATCTCATCTACTAAACCTAATCCCCCACTTAGAAGGAACTCATACCACTAATAGAAAAAAAATAATGGACTTGCCCTCATCATCATCAATATTCTCATCAGGCTTTGATCCTCTTGTCTTGAGTTCATACAAAAACCTTTTTGTTGGAGCATCATCACTTAGGACACCAGGGGCAAATTTCTTACCCTCTTTTCCTCTATAATCAATATTAGGACAATCTATAACTCTATGTCCTTCCTTTCAACAACCATAGAAACTCCCACTACCCTTTAGACAATCACCATAATGCCTTTTTTCCATAAGTGAGACATGTAGGTTTGCCATTTGAAAACCAACTCCTTTATTCAATTTCACCTTAAAACTCCTAGGTTCTTCTTGATTTTTAGCCCTCTTCTTAAACCTAGATTGCTCTTAGTTACTAGAACCACTCATTTTCAAGTTTGTAGACATCCTCCTAAGTTTATAATCTTCAATCGATTGGGCATACACCATGAGTCTGGATAAGGTAATATTACTATGTAACATCACCATACGACATTCCTCCCTAACTAGATCGGCCACACCCATCACAATACGACTCATTTCATCCCTTCGATAAACACAAGATATGGGGTATATCTAGATAACATAGAGAACTTCAAAGAGTATTCCTCAACAATCATATTTCATTGCTTTGGATTGATAAACTACTCCACCTTAAATTCTCTCCTCTCACGGGGAAAGTACTTACAAAGAAAAGCTTCTTTTAATTCTTCCCACTCAATAAGACCCGACTCCTCCGGACTATTATCCATCCATAGAGTGTACCATATTTGAGAAACTTTCCAAAATTGAGACGAAGCCAACTCCGCCTTCTCTTTAGATGTAATCCCATAACATTCAACACCTTCTACACTCCATATAGGAACTCTTGGGGATCCTTACCCCCATTAGAGTAGATAAAGATACGAGGATTCATCCTCATAAAGTATCTCAACCTAGATGTCATAGTGATATCCAGAACATTCACCTTAGACATCGTAGTCAAATTCACTTAAGTAGTCATGGCTCGGGCTAAATAAGGAAAAACCTCTCTAATTTTCCTATTACTCAATTACGGGAAATTATCACATCCACCAACAATAGGGACTTGGTAACCTTGAGATCCTTGAAGAACTTTCTCAACTTCCTCAACATGAAGAGAATCTCCTCTCGCACCTGATTCTCCTCAACTCTCCTATACGGTTTCCTCGTCATATTCATCTTCCTAGAAACACAAGGAAAACCATAAGAAAATATTATTCATAAATTTTAATCTATGGAACAACATAGGAGTAAAAAAGAAGGGTAACTCTATCGTCCTATAACCTCTTACCCATAAATGTGTCGCATCTCACACCGACGGCCAAGGCTCTACTAGATGTGACTTGCTGAAAGTTTTTGATTTCTAATACTACTTTCATGACCTATGCTCTAATACAAAGCTTGTCACATACCAAAACCACACCGTAAAAGTTAGGGGTAATCCCAGATTTGCAAACATCATACTTGACCTCTCGAAGGTCTTGCACAAGCGCTTATATATCATTCATATCATAAACATAATAAAAAGTAGTGCGGAATCAAATAATTTCACTAAAAAATATCATAGTCTTTAAAAACACTTTCATATAAAGTCATAGGAAATACTAAGTCTCAATCTCATAAAACTTAAGACACGAGAAAACTTTTGGGACACGGCCCATATAAAATACTAATATAGAAATTTTTAGTCTGTTGCTATTCTTCAATAAGAAACATAAGAGACATATATGCCCTCGAGTAAAATGAGGACATACTTCGACTTCTCTTGAACAATGCTATGGTCCATGTCTTCCTTCAAAATGCTCCTCACCTACCAACAACTGTAGATATAGATAAAAGCATGTATTAGTACAACCACATGTACTAAATATGGAATAATGCATTAAAATCATGAAATTTGACGTTTGGTAGAAATATATACGTTTTTATTTAAAAATTATATTATAATCGTAAGAACAACATTTAACAACGTACAAAAATATAATATAATACTTAGACCAATTATCATATTTTTAGAAGTCACTTTACAATAACTCAATTAACTATTATAGTGAAGTCCCTTCACTGTACAGTGAAGTGTGTTACCATGCATTTAGACACTTTCTAGCATGTAATCTTCTCATTAAAATCTATCCTAAGACCCACTTAAGCAACACAAAGAGAGACCTCCCATACAACCTCCCTAAGCATATCTTAATGACCTTCAAGAATACTTATAGTTAGGATATGACATTCTCATACAAAAGGCTATCCAAAGACATACATATGTAAATCAAGAAGAGAACGTCCATGATTGACCTCTTCAAGACTACTTAAATAATCGTTAAGACTTCCTAAATTTTGATCATGTCGACATAGTAAAAATATTCCCTAACTAGATTCATTCTTAAGACTCAACTAGGTAAGATACGAAGTGACCATTCATGTGCCCCCTTCACACCTTAACTAGACAACTCTTAACGAATCTAAATAAGTACTTATTCAATTAACATACATTATTAACTTACGTCATTACATTCATTTGTTCATTAGAAAACATTCAACACATAAAGGACATTCAAGTAATGGTCTTTGACAAGACCTAGATACTCCTATTAACACTTTCAAATCCTATTTGCAATGTCTAGATAGCGTCCCATACCATCACTTAAACTTCCTAGAACTTCTCTAATGGTAATAGACATTCCATATAATGATAATAGGCCATAATAGACATAGAGTATGATAGCAAGAGATGGAATCCAAAGTTCTAACCTACTTTGATAATTGTCTTCTACTTGCCAATGGTAGGTATTAGACACATCCCATGTAGGCACATGGTTAAGGAGTATGAAGAGCTTGATTTATTAATCTAGTCTCATTATTTAACTAAAACTACTTCCCTTACCATACTCACTCGGTGCTAACCTTAAATCTCATAGAGTAATTTACACATACGGTTCATATAAAAGGGTTCCATATCATGTTCATAACTCAATCACATTTACCCTACAAAAGAAAGTTGAGTAGGGCCCCAATGGCGGCATGAAGCTTATAATTACTTTAATAAGTATTAATATGATACAATTAAATACAATTTAATCTTATTTCAATCATTCCTTTACTATGAAGGATACCATTACGGCTAACGACTTCAACATTCATAACTGTACCACTAAGTTTAAGGATTCACATACGAGACCCTCTTTACTTCATTTAAGATAAAATGTCATTCATACAAGCAAGATTTAGACACTTTATCATACTAAGTCAAGACGTCACATATTGAATTTCATATATACATCAAGCAAAGCACACAAGTCAACCTAGACAAGACACCACATACTTCACTTTGAATCATATTATATATCATTCTAGAAGCATATAGAAATAACACTTATTATCCTCAAGTCATCCTATATACTATAATATCAGCAAATGATAACCACCATAGAATCATATAGCCAAGTAGGATTAGTATACCTCAACCCTAAGAGTACACAAAAGCCATAGTCATAGTCTAACATCATCATCTACATAACCTAAATAGAACAAATATACTTTCACCTTACTTAACATGTAGATATATATAATCATACATCATATAATTAAATATAAAATTAGTCATGTTGCTTTAACTAGTTTGCCGACAAGGTCATGGTCATCATATTACTTAAAATAACGCCGACAAGGCCACATTAATTGCAAGTAAAGCACATAACACCGTCACCATAGGTGGACCAAACCAATCACAATAAAATTGAAGTATAATAATCGTAAAAATAATGTAAATAGGGAATGTAATCACCACATCATCTTCAACACCTCAATCCAAATCACCCAATTTGATATCACAAGGCCCTTATCGCTGGCCATAACCATCTATTCAACATAATTATGACAATATTCATTATCTAGGTCAAATTACTACATATTTATCAATCTAGTGCAACCTCGATGTTAATTTACTACAGTTATTAAATCAATCAAGAACGTACATAAAACTACATTATAATTCATCAAACATTAGATCAATATCAAGTAACCCATAACTTGGTAAAAAAATAGGGTTCATCAAATTAAAGGGTTCCTATGTCATTTAGGATAAAATAATCAATAAAATATTAATTAAATCATTATTTAATGTTTAAAAACCATTAATTTTTAGAATCCATTGAATATAACATAAAATTTTACAACTCAACTTGAAAGCTTTAGAAAAATTTTTGAGAGTTGGGATCCTTGATGAAGAGAGTTTAAAATTATAAAATTCATACCTTGATGAATTTAGTTCTTAAATTTAATGAGGAATCTCCACTCAATTCGTCAATCCAAGCGCTTCCTTGAGTTTTGACTCCAATGGAGTTCTACAGAGAATTATATGGGATTTGTGTTTTGATTTGGAAGAATGAAATCTTCTAAGTGTTAAATAATTACAAAAACTTTTAAATATCAAAAAGACCCATAATGAACCTCCTATACTCTTATTTCGAAGTGGTATGAAATTACACTTTCACCCTCACTTAAAAGTGAATTGTACGTAGAACCCATCCAAAATGATGGCCCATACCTGTACTAAAGGACCATCCTGTTTGTCTGTGGTTGGGGACTGAGACTAGTCCTTGGCCTCTCCTCTGCCCTACAAATCCAAAAACACGGAGACGGCACCCTTACACATCAACTTGGGTCCTTCCTCCAGGACTCTTGCATGGTACTTTGGGATGTTCTCCCAGACGTTTCAAACCCAAACATGATCCAATATGAGGGGTAAAAGTTGTCCGATGAAGACATAAGTGGTCAAGAATTGGCAATGACCATTGAATCCTACTGACATACGAAGTTTTCTAGGGTTGTCGGCTACTATTGGAGGTTTGTTGAGGGATTTTCATCCATCGCAACTCCATTAACGGATTCGACCCAATAGAAATGCAATTTCAAATGTTCAAAACCATGTGAAGCGATATTCCAATTTTTGAAAGAAAGAGTCAAATACGCTCTTCTTGTTGTTGAATTTACAACATGGTACGGATGTCTTTGTGGTTTATTGTGATGCCTTCCGAGTGTGTCTAGGGTGTATGCTTATGAAACATGGAAAAGTAAAAGTGTATGACTCTAGGAAACTCAAGCCTCATTAAAAGAATTATCCAAATCATAACCTTGAACTTACGGCCGTAGTTTTTGCATTAAAAAATAAGGAGACATTATATCTATGGGTACATGTTGATGTATTAACCGATCACAAAAGTTTACAATATGTGTTTACTAAAAAAATTTGTAACTACATCAAAAAAGATGGTTAAATCTTTTAAAGGACTATGACATTAGTGACCTTTATTATCCCAAAAAATTTAATGTGGTAGTGAATGCCTTGAGTAGAGTGTCCATGGGTAGTGTGACTCACATGGTTGATGCTAAGAAAGAGTTAGTAAAAGAGGTTCATAGGTTGGCTCGTTTAGGTCTCTGAATAGAAGACTCCCCAAAGGGTGGTTTCATGGTTCGCCACAACTCCTCGTCGTCTTTACTTGTTAGGGTGAAATACAAGTAAAATCTTCATCCTCTATTGATGCAGAGTCCTTCTCTCAAAGAGAAGATGCGGTGCTTACGCACAAAGGAAGATTGTATCTAACGGATGTGGATGGATTGAGGGAATTGATAATGGATGAGGCTCATGGCTCCGGATATTCCATACACATGGGAGCCAAAAAGATGTACTGTGACTTACGAAAAACTTATTAGTGGCACGGTATGAAAAGGAGCTTAGTAGATTTTGTTTCCATGTTTCCGAAATGCCAACAAGTAAAAGTGGAACACCAAAGGTTGGGTGGCTTAACTCAAAATATAGTTATTTATACATGGAAGTGGGAGGAATTAACACGGACTTTATAGTTGGGCTTCCTCGTACTCGAAGGCAACACGACTTGATATTGGTCATTATGGATGGATAGACCAAGTCGACAAACTTTATTCCTATCAAAGTCACTTATTCGGCAGAAGATTATGCCAAATTGTGCCTCAAGTAAATAGTGAAGCTAAATAGAGCCCCTATATTTGTTATTTCGTATAGAGCCACTCAATTTACCTGATATTTTTTTAAGGTTTTCCAAAGTGGGATTGGTACGAAAGGGAAGCTTAGTACCACCTTTCATCCCAAGAGGAATGGTCAAGTGGAACACACTATTCAAACCCTAGAATATATGGATAGGGCATACGTTATCAACATCAAAGGTAATTGGGATGAACACCTACCTTTGATAGAGTTCTCGTACAAAAATAACTACCATTTGGCTATCTCTATTGAACATTTTGGAGCACTCTATGGGAGGAGGTGTAGATCCCCGATTTGGTGGTATGAAGTAGGCTAGTTTGCTTTAATTTGTCCCTATTTGATCCATGAAGCCCTCGAGAAGGTTTGGGTTATAAAAGATAGAAGAAAAATTTCTCAAGGTCGACAAAAATCTTATGCCGACAATAGAAAGAGAACCTTTGATTCAAAGTAGGAAGTTGGGTCTGCTTAAAAATTTCACCCATGAATGGGGTTATGAGGTTTGGAAAGAAGGAGAAGTTTAATCCTTGTTATGTGCGCCTATATGAAATTTTGAAGCAAGATAGGAGTCTTTCCTATGAATTCAAGTTGCAAAAAAAATTTGCCATGATTCATTTGCTATTCACCATTTATATGCTTCAGAAGTGAATAGATCATCCGATTTCCATTCTCCTATAGAAGGTTTAGGGTGTAAAAGAGGACTTTTATTTTGAAGAAGTCCTTGTTAAAATCTTTGACCGCCAATTTAAGAAATTGAGGAATAAGGAAGTTTTCTACGTAAAAGTTATATGGACGAACCACCTTATTGAGGGAGCTTGTCACATCCGGGTTTACCCCCTAGACGTAACAGTCGTTGTCGTCCTTTTGAAGGACTAAGACTAGCCTATTTGTTTGATGTCATTACATTCATAGGTTGAAAAATGCAGAAAAAAATTAAAAACATTCATTATCACTACTTGGAGGTTTACATAGACCTATATATATACAATATATATATATATATATATATATATATATATATATATATATATATATATATATGTATATATGTATATATATATATATATATTCATATCCAGTATTCATAGAACCTTCATTCATGAAGGCTACATAGTCGTCTACATTTATTGCACATACATATATAAGAATATAGAAAATAGTGTCAATGATTATCTTATCTCATACCATCTAAGCGGATATCGCAACATTGGCATAGCCCTTACATCAATTCAACAAGACCATGTATAGGTCATACGAAAGTACAATATTCATATAACAAGGAAAGAAATAAGATAGTCAATACGCTCATAAAAAAGTCCGAAGCTAGAAGATGGCATTGCCCTTGAAAGTTGAGGACCTACCCCACTTGGATGAAAGAAAAAATCAAAGCCTTCATAATATCGCCTCCCAAAACTCCTCAACGACCGGAACCTAAAATGTTCGGGAAAAAAGGAAGAAAATGTGATCAGTACTTCACACGTACTAAGTATAATATCTTATGCACATATACAATAAAAACATGCAAAAAGGGACTTTTTATCAAACAAACTAAGTAACCCCTTTAGGGGCATAATGCAAAGTCAAGTAAGTTATATCAACAAGCCAAACATGCTTATTATCTCAACAAGTAATAATATCCCAACATACATGAAACCATGATTTACTACAACCCTAAAATCGGAAAAATATCACAAGAATGAATTAGAGTTAAACATATCATTATAAGCAAGAGAACTACTCACAAGTACTTATCAAGTCAACATGTGCAATGCCCAAGCAAAGCCCCGTAACCTTACTCAATCAAGTATCCTCAACAAGAAAACATTACCAATGTCCACCTTTACATATCATGTCATTTAGGCTTGCATTTTATCGTATATTATCATTATAATAAAAGGCATATTCATAAATGCACTAATAAACATATAGTAACGACAATGTTCCATGGTAATCATATATACATTATATATTATCATTACATAAACATATAATAACGTCCTCCTAAGACTTCCCTCAAAGATAATAAGTGCAATGTCTAGGTAGAGTCCCATACCCCTACCTAGACTAAGCTAGAAACCTTAGGTTATCCAAGTTAGGGTTCAAATCCATTAATTCATATTACCTTTTGGTAACATCTTTCCCTAACCGACATAGACCACATGATCTAGTTTGGAATCCGATGTCATAAAACCCGAAAAAAGGCAGACTACTTGCAAAGGTAATACAAAAACATAAAACATAGCAACTACGTGGATCCACTAGCTATTAGTCCTATGGGGGCAACATAGTTCAAAAATAAGGAGATTTAGTTACGGCCCTCTTTATGCACCATGCATTATAGTCTCCAATCTTAAGATTAATTTAGTGTACCTACCTTCCATATGTGGGAAAGGACACTTCTCTATCTAGTTCACTCGGTTCTAAGCTAGAGTCCATTTTTTAAATGTCTTTAAGCCTTTTATTATCAATCATAACTTAATTTAGGCCATAGGGGTCTACCCCTTGTATAATCATCATCATCAATATCTCAATAAGAATTACATGAGTATAAGTCATTTCATCACATTCCATATAAGTGAGGTTAACACTTTAAAATTTAATAACATATTAAAGATCACATATAGTTTTCACCATCTTTATAGCACATACACCTTAATCAACATCACAACATAGTCAACACATATCAATGAAATATCATACCACCCAATAATCCTAGTCTAAGGCATATTCAATGTAATATCATGGCTTAACAAAATTAAACACAATTGGATGTAAAGATACAGATTCTAAGACTTACCAAGTCTTTCTCATAGTCTATAAACGAGGTCTTACCATAAACCCATAACTCAACCAAACTTGGGGAGTAACATCATCACACACTGATAACCAATAAGATAACAAGGCCAATTGCATCTCTATAACACACTTCATCTCTAGATCACAACTTTAGACAAGGTACATGGGCTAATTTCATATTATAATTCACAACTCTAAATCACATCTCAAGAACTAGCATGATAGGCCTATAAATCATTTTAATTTAATCATAATAACACCATAGGATAGTAATGTAATAAAAAAAACAACTAAACTGAATAATCCCAATACAATATAGGTCAAGATCACTACCTAGGGTTCGGGATAGAGAATCTTACTCAATAATTTGGACCAAACAATCATAAATTACCATAAACAAGTTTGATTACATGGTAATATAATCAATATAAACCTAAAAATTCATTAACAACTCAATCCATAAAATTAATTTCGTAATTGATTTAAACGAATAAGAAAACTCAACTTTTTGAAATATATTTTTAAAGAACCCTTTGAGGATAGGATCTCAAAGGTGAATAGAAACCATACATTAATGTTTATCAGCAATTTGATGAAGAATCCACCGTTTTCAAGCCCTCAATTCATCTTCCAAGCTAAGCTTCTATGGAGTCTTCCAATTAGAGACAGAAAGAAGATCAAGGAATATGTTTTATTTGAGAGTTATTTTTTGATTAATGATGGTTGATGGTATTTATAGTTGGATTTAATAAGCATTGTTAGTATCTCTTTAATCCCTGACTAACCCCTAAACCACTTAATTAATTATATTAACTAAATTTAAAACATGCAGGAATTCGCAAACCCCATCGACAAGACCTCGATCAACAGACCATTGGTCCACCTATGATCTATGTTGCACATCCATATGTTCGCTCAGAGACTTGTGCAGACGAGGCTTTTCTCAAATTTTGCATGTGCGGGACGACAGTGGCGTCGACGCACCAATGATCCACACACGGACTGTATCCTACACCTTTGCACTCCGTCGATGATTCCAGAAACTCAACAAGTGAACGGACTTTCTCCACCAGCCTAAGTGTGGGACAACGACTACAATGGCGCCTCTTCAATCCACACACGGGCCATCGTCTATCCCGTTGATGCACGGTGCCAGGTACTACTACATCAAACTGTAGAGGTCCTCCTCAAGGGACCTTGGTTACTCCTTTTGGAGTGCTACCCCGACGTTTGAACCATTAAACAACTCAAACACCCATTAGTTACCTTTCCACCAACATTTGCATAATTCAGACTCCTAAAAATTAGTCAAGCAGGCTAAGGCACACTATAATCCCTTTGAACCAACTTCCCGGACGTTTTGGACGTTTTGGTTCTTAAATCTCCTAAATGACCGATATCCTTTAAAAATAAAATTAGAAACAGTGTTTAGACGTTATGACTCCTATGTTAGGATTTACAATGAGTCTTGGATTTTTTTCCAATGTGTTACATTATCCCCCATTTGGAACATTCGTCCACGAATGACACAAAAATACTATTGAAGGAAAGAATAGACCCAAGACTAGCAGTCCAACAAATCAACAATATCAAATCAACATAAATCATGTCATTTAAACTAGGAAAATATCAAAACACATATTACCACAAATAAGGTTCAAAACACTTTATCATGAGACATTTCCTTCTTACAACACTTAAGAGATCAACATATAATACATGAGTCGATTAGCACAAAGTTCAATTTAACAACATGGTACTTATATGTTCATGAAGACTCACCATATCAAAATGCACACCGTAACTCAAGACAAGCAAAAAGCAAGATTTCAAGTTTCTTTTAATAGCAATACTACATTGACTTCACCGTAAGTTACTAATCCTCTGTGGAAAGACCTCCAAAATCTAGATGTGAATTATGTGCCCCGATCCGATATGATGGATAACAAATGCCATGGAGGCACACAATCTCATCTACTAAGATTCTTGTATAATCCTCCGCCGAATACAAAGATTTGACAAGAATAAAGCGAGCGGACTTAGTCAATTGATCTACTACCACCCATAGGAATTAAATGACTTTTTGGTCCATGGTAAGCCTACTACAAAGTCCTTATTGATATCTTCCCACTTTAAAGTATGAATTTTGATGTCTTGTAGTAAGGCACCCGGCGTTAGGTTTTTGACGTTTACTTGTTTGATGTTTGGACACCTAGCGACAAACTCATTTATGTCCCTTTTTTGACCTTCTCACCAATATATGTCCCTTAGGTTATGGTACATTTTTGTAGACCCTGGATGAATTGAGTAGAGGGACCCACGTGATTCTTCTACGATTCAATCTCTCAAGCTTTCTTCATCGGGAACACATAATCTCCCTTGGTACCTTAACACACAATCCCACCCTCAGGAGAATAGTTCATTGAACTTGTCGAGAATCGATTCTTTCAACTCCATTAAGCCTAAATCAAGGTGTTGTTTGGAAAACAGCACCCCCAATCGGAAAACTCTATAGCCTCACCCCTAACATAGCCAACCTACATACTTCCCTTGCTAGGTCCATTTTTGCTTCGTCAAGATGGAATACACTACCTAAAGTCATTTGACATAGGGCATCCGAGACTACATTACGCTTGTCGGGGTGATAAAGGAAATTCATATCATAATCTTTGAATGACTCAATCTTCCATCTTTGTAAGAGATTCGACTCATTTTAGGTATACACATATTGGAGACTTTTATGATCGGTAAAAACATAACATTAACCCCATACAAGTAATGCCTCCAAATTTTCAAAGCAAACATCATTGCCGCTAATTGAAGTTCATGAGTGGGGTAGTTCCTCTAATGCAGAATTAGTTTCCTAAAGGCATATCCTGTGTTGCATAAGCAGACCCCCAAACCCACTCGGGATGCGTCACAATACACCAACAAAAACCTTTGTACCCTTCTATAAAGTCAACACCAGAGCGGACGTAAGCCTATCTTTTAAAAATTGGAAGCTCTTCTCACATTCCTCCGACCACTCTAACTTTTTACTTTTTTGGGAAAAAAAAGTCAAAGGAGACACAATGGATGCAAACCCATCAACGAATCTCCAATAGTAACCCGCTAAACCCAAGAAACTCCTAATATCTGTCAGAGTCAATGGTCTAGGCAAATTTTTTACCTCTTCCATTTTCCTTGGGTCTACCTCAACTTCCTCACTAGAGATTATGTGCCATAGAAATGTCACTGGCCTTAACGAAAACTCGCACGTACTTAATTTAGCATAAAATTGATGTTCTTTAAGGGTTTTCAACACAACCCTCAAATTACCCATGTGATCATCCTCATTCATTGAATATACCAAGATATCATCAATCAACACAATGATAATGAATCTAGGTAATTTCAAAACACCCTATTCATTATGTCCATAAATGTCGCTGGAGCTTTAGTGAGACCAAAAGACAATACCAAGAACTCATTTTCCCCATACCTAGTACGAAAGTCTGTCTTTGGTACATCCTCTCCTCTAAACCTATGTTGGTGATACCCTAACCTCAAATCTATCTTTGAAAATTAACTTGCTCCATGGAGTTGATCAAACAAATAATTAATCTAACGAAGAGGATACTTATTATTGATAGTAACATTGTTTAGTTGATGGTAGACTATACACATTCTCAAGGACCCATCTTTCTTTTTTACAAATAACACCGGGCACCTTATGGTGATATACTAGGCCTTATAAAACCCTTATCTAGTAAATCCTTCAGTTGAGCCTTCAACTCTTTCAATTCGAGCGGACCCATCCGATTAGGATGGATTGAAATGGGATTTATTTCCTGTAGCAAATCGATACTAAAATCAATTTCCCGTTAGGGAGGAAAACCGAGATTGTCATTGGGAAAAACATCTGGTGATTCACTTACTACGGGGACAGACTAAAAATGATGAATTTTGAAATCCAAATCTTGGACTCTTACTATGTCTTATATACACCTTTGTGATCATTTTATATGATTTTAGACAAGAGATGATGTAACCTCTAGGAATAGAATAACCACCCTTCCTCTCAACAACGGGTTCATTTGGGAAATTAAACATCACAACTAGTATCCTACAACCAGTAGCTAAACTATTACGTAACCAGTCCATACGCAAAATGATATAAAAATCAAGCATATCTAGTTCAAATAGATCTACCTTAGAAACTCTATTGGGCAATGAAATAGGAAAATTTTGATAGACTCTTTCAGCAACAACAGACTATTCCACCGGAGTAGACACTAGAAAAGGCTCATGCAAAATATTGGGTAAAATTTCAGACGTTTTAGCTATTAGGTGTGTAACAAATGATAAAGTAGCACCAGGATCAAGTAAGTAATATACATGAAGAGATAAAACTTTAAAAATAATGGTCACCACATCGAGAGAGGTCTCTTGCTCACCCCTAGAGCAGAGAGTATCGAAGCGGTTCTTCTTTGGAGCATCACTAAAACCACTTGCTTGAGCTTTGCCACTACCCTTGTCATGACTCTTCAAGTATGGGAAATATCTCTTTTGACCAATCCTTCCACAACTAAAGCAATTATACATCCCCTTAAGGGAATCACTTTAGTGATTTTTAATATACATTCCACAAGTTGGATTCTCATTTGGTGAATTAGTACCTTTTTGCCTCTAGAATTTAGGGTTAGACACCCTATCACCACTAGCTCTTGAGAATTTGGAAAGACTTGATTTGAAACCGACTTCTTAAATTTAGGCTTCTCTTGTATCTCAAGCATATTATTTGAAGAACCTCCATTAAATGACCTTACCCCCTTAGCATCTATCTTTTTTTGCTTATCTCTTGCCTCCTTAACGTTTTTTGAATAAACAATAAGATGGGAAATGTTCATGTTGTCATGTATCGTGGCTGATTTGCACTACTCTTGTAAGTCCTCCGACGCCCGCGTCTCAAAGTAGCTCATTTGGTCCCTAGCATCGGAGATCAAAGAAGGAGCATATTTGGAAAACATAATAAATTCCAAAGAGTACTCGTGGAAACTCTTCCCTCCTTGACGAAGATTGATGAAATCTGTCACTTTCTACTCCCTCATCCCTCTAGGGGAGAACTGATCTAGAAAAGCAGTCTTAAGGATCTTCCAAGTCACCGGACCACCCCTAAATGACTTATTGCCCCTCCATTGCACATACCATGTTTTAGCCACATCCTTAAGTTGATATGAGGCCAAGTTGTTCTTCTCACTTGAAGATACCCCCATAGCATATAGTACCTTATAGACCTCATCTAGGAATTTAATGGGGTCTTCATCAACCTTTGACCCATAGAAAATAAGAGAGTTCATTCGAGTGAAGTCGCTTAGACGGGAAGCCATATTAGTGACTTGCTGATGAGATGGGGGAGCAACATCCCCATTAGCTTAAGCCATCATAGCTTGGGCTTGAACCGTCGCGGCTTGTGCTTGAGTAGTCATGGCTTGAGCCATTTGATGAAAGAACAACCCTCATCGCCTCCTCTGTCATAGATGAAGGGATAATCGGGGCTTGATCAACATTAGCATTTTCCTCTAGTGGAGGG
Source organism: Solanum chmielewskii (assembly GCA_027704785.1). Taxonomy (NCBI): domain Eukaryota; kingdom Viridiplantae; phylum Streptophyta; class Magnoliopsida; order Solanales; family Solanaceae; genus Solanum; species Solanum chmielewskii. The sequence continues at coordinate 14,667,907 of JAKWIX010000322.1, forward strand.
ACTTTGTCATCATGGGGAGGAGCTCCCGTATTAGCAACATTCTCGATAAATCTTTGAGTCGCATTGCTTTGAGTGTTCATACTTCCTATAAGCACAACAATAGGATTTAGATGCAAAAGCACACCATAAGTATACTCTATTTGCATGATATAAGATTCCCAAGAAAGAGAGTGATTCCTAAGCGTCATGTATGTTCCTACTTATAAGTGTGGCACGCTTCACAATTATAAATAAACACCTACAGAATTGTGGTAGAAAGAGAGAGACATAACTCAATGATATTCAACGTCATTCTCTAATACCAAGTTCGTCACATCCGGGTTTATCCCCTAGACGTAACAAGCATCCTCGACTTCTTGAAGGACTAAGACTAGCCTCTTAGATTCATATCATTACATTAATAGGATAAAAATGCAGAAAAAGTTAAAACATTCATTATCACTACTTGGAGGTTTACATAGACCTCTACATAGGCAATATATATATGTATATATATATATATATTCATATCAAGTATACATAGACATTTCATATACGAAGGTTACATAGCCTTCAGCTTTTATTGGACATACATATATAAGAATATAGAAAATAGTCTCAATAACTATCTCATCTCATACTATCTAAACTGATATAACAATATGGGCATAGCCCTTACAACAATTCAATAAGACAATGTATAGGTCATACGAAAGTATAATATTCAAATAACAATGAAAGAAATGATAGAGTCAATAACATCATATCAAAATCCAAAGCTAAAAGATGGCATTGCCGTCGAATGTTGAAGACCTACCCCACTTGTATGAAAGTAAGAATCCAAGCATTCAATAATATCACATCCCAAAACTCCTCAACAAACAAAACTTAAAATGTTTGAAAAAAAGGGAAGAAAATGGGGTTAGTACTTCACATGTACTAAGTATGAGTTTTCATTAACATACACAAGCAAAACATGCAAAAAAGGACTTTTTATCAAAACATGTCGAGTTATCCTTTTAGGGGAATAATGCAAAGTCAAGTAAGTCATATCAAACAACCAAACATGCTTACTATCTCAACAAGTAATACTTATCCCAACATACTTAAAGCCATGATTTATTAGAACCCTAACATCAAGGAATACTATAACTAGAATGAATTAGAGTCAAACATATCATAATAAGCAAGATAACTACTCACAAGTCCTTATAAAGTCAACAAGTGCAATGACCAAGCAAAGCCCCATAACCTTATTCAATCAAGTATCCTCAAAGAAAACATGAGCAATGTCCAAATTTACATATCAACGAATTTAGGCTTGCATTTCATCGTATATTATCATTATAATCATGTCATTTAGGGCTGCATTTCATCGTATATTATCATTATAATCCAAGGCATATTCGTAAATGAACTAATCAACATGTAGTATCAACAATGGTACATAGTCATCAGATATACATCAAATATTATCATAACATAAACATATAAAAACCTCCTCCTAAGACTCCCCTCAGGGCTTACCAGTGCAATGTCAGGGTAGAGTACCATACCCATACCTAGACTAACCTAGACACCGTAGGTTATCAAAGTGAGAGTTCAAATCCTTTAATGCATATTACATTTTTGAAACATCTTACCCTAGCCGACATAGACCACATGAACTACTGTGGAATCCGGTGTCATAAAACCCTACAATGACAGAAGGCGAACTACTTGCCAAGGTAGTACCAAAACATGAAACATAGCAACTACGTGGATCCACTAGCTAGTATTCCTATGGGGGAGGCATAGTTCAACAAATAGGAAATTTAGTTGGGACCCTCTTTATGCACCACACATTATTGTCTCCAATTTCAAGAGTAATGTAGTGTTCCTACCTTCCCTATGTGGGAAAGGACACTGCTCTATCTAGTTCACTCATTGCTAAGATAGAGTCCCTTTTTTAAATGTCTTTAATTTTTTTATTATCAATCATAACTTAATTTAAGCCATAGACTCAACCCCTTGTATAATAATCATCATCAATAACTCCATAAGAATTGTATGAGTATAATTTCTTTCATTATAATTCATATTAGTGAGGTTAAACCTTTGGCATTTAATGACATATTAATGATCATTGATAGTTTTCACCATCCTTATTGAACATACAACTTAATCAAACTCACAATATAGTCAAGCAATGTCAATTCAACATCATTAAACCCTATAATCATAGTATAAGGCATACTCCAATGTAATATCATGGCTTTACAACAATTTATCACATCGAAAGTAAAGATAGAGATTCTAAGACTTACCAAGTCTTTCTCATAGTTTATCATCAAGGTCGTACCATCAATCCATAACTCAACCAATCTTGGGGAGTAACATCATCACACAATGATAACCAATAAGATCAAGGAAAATTGCATCTCTATAACACAATTCATCTTTAAATCACAACTTGAGTCAAGGTACATGGGCTAATTTCATATTGTAATTCACTACCCTAAAAATCACATCTCAAGAACTAGCATGTTAGTCCTATAACTCATTTTATTTCAATCGTAATAACCCCATAGAATAGTAATCTAATCAACAACCAACACAATTAAATGATCACAATACAATATAGGTCAAGATCACTACCTAGGTTAAGGGATAGAGAATCATACTCTTCAATTTTGACCATTAACAATCACCATAAATAAGTTGAATTACACGTTAATCTAATCAATATAACCCTAATAATTCATTAACAACTCAAGCCATAACATAAATTTCGTAATTAAATGAAACCCATATGAAAACTCATCTTTTTAAAATCTATTTTAAAGGAACCCTTTGAGTAAAGGATCTCAAAGATGAATAGAACCCATAACTTAATATTTATCAAAAATTTGATGAAGAATCCACCCTTATTCGGCCCCCAATTTACCTTCCAAGGTAAGCTTCTAATGGAGTTTTCCAATTGGAGAGAGAAAGAAGAGAGAAGGAAGAGGGTTCATTTAAGAGTTGTGTTTTGATTAATGAGGGTTTAGGGTATTTATAGTAGTACTTAATAATCTTAATTAGTCTATATTTAGTCCCCAACTAACCCCTGAACCACTTAATTAATTACATGAACTTAATTTTAAACGTGCTGAAATTTGCCGACCCCATCGACGAGACCTTGATCGACGGACTGTTGGTCCACCGATGGTCCATGGTGCACATCCGAAAGTTTGTTCATTTCTATGTGTGGGATGGCAACGGCATCGACGCGCTATCGATCCACAGATGGACCCTAGCCTGCAACTCCTCACTCAGTTGATCCTTCCAGAAACTATGCAGGTGAAGGGACCTACTCCACCAGCCTAAGTGTGGGAAGACAGTGGCATCGATTCCCTGTTGATCCACACATGGGCCTTCGTCTGTCCCATCGATGATCACTGCCTATCAATGCTTTATTAAACTGCAAGGGTCCTCCTCAAGGGCCATTGAATGGTCCTTGGGGAGTCGTACCTAGACATTTTAACGATGGAACAACTCAAACAACCATTAGTTACCTTTAAACAAACGTTCTCACAATTCCGATTCCTAAAACTTAGTCAAGTAGACTAAGGCACATTATTATCTATTTGAACTTACTTGTGGACTTTTTTGACGTTTTGATTCTTAAATCTCCTAAATGACCAATATCCATTAACATTAGACATAGAAACGATTTTTATACTTCATGAATCCTATGTTAGGTCTTACAATGAGCCTTGGATTTTTTTTCAAGGTGTTACAAAGCTACATGAAAGGTCGAGGCCGACATGAAGTCCCACTATCCTTACCCTCTTTTTTATAATTCCTATTCAAGGTTAAGGTTAGTAATTCCTTATATGATTATTATGAATAATATTGAACTTATCATGTTTTTTTCTAATATGTGCATAGTGTAGTACAAATTAATGCCTTATGTTATGTTTTCATAAAACATATTTCTTATGATTAGCTTTCACTTAAGTATGTGTTGTCCTATATGTATTCATGAAAATTGTATGAAGCATTCTTGATGTTGTTATGATTAGAAATTATCATGTAAAACTGTTGATGTTCCAAAAAAAGAGCTCATATTGAAATGGATAAGGTAGTGCCTCCTTATATGATATGAAAAAGTTGAGCTTTAGTTTATGGTATGTTATGACTTAAGTTACTATCTATTGTTGCTATGATTATATATTGAATGGAGCCAATGATTCCTCTAATCATATATGACTCATTTTATTATATTTTTGTTGGTTGGTCTGCTAGTCTTGAGTCTCTTCTTCACTTATAAATGTCTAGAGTGTCATCCGGGGACAGATGTTCTTAATGGGGGAAGTATTGACAAACCCCGAAAATTCCATGACCTATAATAGAACCTTATATGTTGAATAATTATGGTTTAAGACCTAAATAAGTGTAAATAATCTATTTGAGAAATATTGGGGCCATAACATAAATGAAATGCCTTAATGTCCTGCTATAACACTTCGAAAGTCTAAAATGTGTTGTAGAGCATAAAAAAGTGTCAAAAGTTTTACACACTATTTTGAACTAATATAATTCATTCAATAGGTTTAGAAATCAAAACGTCGAAGAACGTCCATGATGTCTGGAAACTAGTTCAATAAGGTCCTAATGTGCCTTAGTCTATTTGACTAAATTTTGTGAGTCTGAAAATGATGAAAATCGGTGGAGAAGTATCTAACATTAATTAGAGTAGGTTCATACTAGAAACATTTGGGTACGACTTTCTAAGAACCAACCAAGGGCCCTTGAGGAGGACCCTTGCATTTTGGCAAGAAGCTGCCAAAAGGCAGTGTGCACAAATGAGTGCCAATCAACGGATCGTAAGTCAATTGACGGGGGTCGATTGACACCATTGATGAACACTCTGAAAATTCATATACATAGAATATTAACTATCACAACTTATTCAAACAAGTGACGATGAGGCAAATTATTTGGTAAATATAATTTCAAAAATAGAATACAAATATGTTTGTTATTTGAAAAAACAGTATGGACAAAGAAACATATATGGAACAATTGATTGAAAAAATAGATGAAAAAGGACAAGAACTACAACATAGGAATGAAATATTAATAGAAAACATGTTAGCAAGAGTATGTAAAAATTCGATATTAGCACAAAGAAAAGCTATATTTATGTTAGAAATACAAATAGACCACCTTGAATATAAATTACAACATGACATAATACATAAATTATAGTGAATAAAGAAGAATTTGAATTAGACGAAAAGACATATGAAAATCAAGACGGAATGATAATAAAAATAATCTTTTCAAATATAGGAAGGAGATATAAAAAAAATTGGAAATAATTTATATTTAATGATAGAAAAAGAAACAGCAAAATTAGAAGATAGTCTAACAGCTATGATAAGAATAAAAAAGGAAAATGAAGAAATAGACAAATCAAAAGAAATCGAAAAAATAAAAATACAAGCAAAACAAGAAGTACAACATTTGGAAGAAATAAAAAAAAAGAATAAGTGAATTAGAAAAAGAATTAGCTAGTCAAATTATTATATGAAACTAAACAAAAAGAGAAACGGAAAGAAAAAGAACTAGAATTAACTAATGAAATAAAAGAGATGGAACAAAAACTAAATGAAGATCTTGAAATAAATGAAAATGAATCAGCTACAATAAATGACCAAAATAAAAAATAAGTGATATAAGTGAGACATACATAGAAATTTTAGAACAGGTAAATAAACCGAAAAAATTAGAAATAAACACAGGAGATATGAATCGACCCAGTACGTCAAGAGTCAAAACTCCAGACAATAGTCCCAGAAATAGTCCTAGAATTTGTCCTAGATGGACACCACCAACTTATTATACAGAAAGTTATCAGCAATCATAGAAATAATGCAATATGTAATAGTAGATTAAATAATAAATGGACATCAAGACCAATAAACGAACAATATAATTTCTTAGATCTAGACTGTGTTACAGATACAAACAAAGCAATATTACTATGGATAGGAAATATATCTAAGCAACTAATAGATAATAAAATAAAAACAACAGAAACACCAAGATATATAGAAAGAACATTTGTAGGAATAACAAGATTATGGATAAAAAATCTACCCGTAGAAAGTTTAGAAGTACTTTAGAAGTGACAAGAAAATGGATTGATCTCATTCATCAACAAATATAGATATACTAGATAAATATGAATCAGCAATAAGAAGTGAATTTGGAGGTATGACCACAGATATAAGAGAAAAAACAGAGAAAAAATAATAAATAGACAACTTATGACAAAATTAGCTATATGTAAAATGTGTTATATAGAAGAATACACTTGTGCATTTAAGGAATACTATTACAGAGAAAACTACAATTTAGATGAAGCAAAAAGAACTAAGACAATAATATTTTACAAAATTACCAGAACCATTTAGCACAAAAATAATTAAAGATTGGAATGATAAAGGATTAGTAGATAGTTTAGGAGCTAGAATAAAATTTTTACATCAATGGTTAATACAACTATGTGAAAACCAAAAAGAAAAATTAAAAATGGAAAAAGTACTAAACAAGAATTTAGCCTGTTGTAAAAATAAAATAGCACCACAGTTTGTATGTACAAATAAAAAGCAAAAGCCCAAAAGGTATAAAAGTTATAGAAAAACTAAAACCAAGTATAAATATAAGAAACCAAGGCGAAGGTATTATATAAAAAACTATAAAATAAAAAGACCATATAGACCAAAAAGAAAAATATCCCAATTTACTAGTTATAATTGCGGAAAGATAGGACATTTAGCTAGAGACTGTAAACTACCCAAAGATCAACAAAGGAAACAAATTGCAGAAGTAATTATAGATAATGATAAATATATGCAAATAGAATACATAGACTATCAATTAAGTGAAAACGATAGTATATATGAAGTATAAGATTTAGAAACTGAAAATAACGAAGAAAATATTAATCTAGATTATAATGAAGCAAATGAAGAAATATAATGTCTGAGGATGAGATAAAAATAATATCTAAAGAAGATTATCAAAATGAAGAATTATCAGACCAAAAAATTATATTTGATAATACAATTTTTGAACAAATAAAAGGAAAAGAATTAGACCTAAGTGTTTAAAAAGTACTTGAAATACCTACTTTGAGAAATTGGTATCAGAGCATATGTTTAACCTGTGTGGTGGCTCAGCTATGCATGTGAACTCTCCGATGCGAAAGTCACGGGGTTACATCCTTGCATACGTTTCCCTCGGAGTAAAAAGTACCGTTGGCTACGGCCAGGTAATATAGCTGAGGGGCAGTACTTTTTTACACACTCTCTGACAGAAATGAAGGACCAATAGGACGGTTGGTCCCTTGGCTATCGTTTGACAAAAAGACTTTTTCGTCGTGGTCTCATTTGTAAACACCGTCTTTTGTTGCTCAATTAAATTTAGTTAAATTAATAAATTATGTGGTTATTTAATTATTTATGGGTTAAGGGAGATATAATAAAGTTAGTTAATGACGTATATAAAGACCCTAATCTAATTAAACTAACCTAAACCTTTATAATTCCCGAAGCCAAAACTCTTCTCCTTCTCTCTTCTTTCTCTCTACCTGGTTGAAGAACTCCATAGAAGACAATGTAAAGGTGGGTTTTAGGGTTTAAATCACAAAGGTTTCTCCGTTAATCTTCATAAAACACTAATGTATGTTATTCATTTCACCTTTGAGACGAAATAGTGCTGAAATTAGATGTACATTAATGTGTGGATACTTTTGAGTCCAAGTGAAGTTGCATAAACAATATGTGAACTTTTTGCATCTCGTCGTGATTAGCCAATTTTCGTATTAAATTTCTAGCGATGAACATTGCATACTACAAAAAATATGGAGTCTTCTTTGACATTGGTTTCAATAATTTGTGTTATGAGCTTACTGTGAACATGCATGATGAAACAAATAGAATTTACTATGCTGGTCGTGTTAATTAAGTTATGCAATCTGATGATATTATCCATGTAATCCTTGAAAATATGCAATAATTTTACATATACCTCTTTTATGACCTACCTTGTCAGTGTGTGTGAACCTTTTTGAATAACCCTTGAGCCTTACCTTTTCTTGTATGAAACCTCATTAAAACATGACCTTTTTAATCAATTACCCATAATCCTCTTTATATTTTGTTGATTCAATAGACAACTTAACCTTGTATGGTTAAAAGAGAAGGCAAGTGAAGAAGTACAAGAAAAGTCTTCTTTAACCCATGGTGTTGAGAAAAATGGAGCTCCTCCATAAAAAAAATAGGAAAGAGAAAAATAAAACATTAGTATGAAAATTAAAAGTTCTGAAATAAGTTTGGGAATATTCAATAAAAAAATTTGGGTCAATATCAATTGAATAGTGACTAATGGGATGACTTGTAAACACGTAAGTAGCTAATGAATGACGAGGAAATAAAGTTTTGTAAGTACCACATTTCATGAGGATAAAAATCATTTAGCCTAAAGGACATTACCTTTGCAATCATCCCGTTACAAGTCTTGAAAAATCTTTTTTATTAATCTTGAGTGGGATGAAGCAAATATTGGGCGGAAAATACGAGAAAAAACTATATAGGTTAAGTCAAGCATTTCGTTCATCTTTGTGAGTGTACGTGTTGCATTTTACTCAGGAACATAAATTCATTAACCATTGTGTGTTACATTGGATTCTTTTTTATGAGTGCATTAAAACACTTTTGTTGAGCTTGAGCTTGCATTCGATACCAGTATTGCGAGCTTGAGAATCTTTTATAATGGTGTGTCACAACTTCAGTTATTGAATAAACAATTTATCTTTGCATAAGTAATTTTGAATCTTATTATGTATACTAATTATTGAGTCTTGTGATGCACTATTTGAGGCATCCCTTTTGAAATGCTAAACATGAGAAAAAGCAAGTTCAAATTGGAGGTCTGATGAGACACAAATTGAACTAATTTACTATCTTTACTCTTAGAGATTTGGTGTTCTCAAATGTATATATTTTTCTCAATGATTGATGTAAATTTTTTTGTATTAGGTATTTGAATTATGACACGATGTTTACTAATACAAACAAAAAGGGAATAAGGTAGTTGGAAGAACAAATGAAAGAAGGTTTGATGATCGCCTAAGCATCTTTGCGAGTTTCCATATACCTTTAACTCGCCAAAAGTGTTCCAAAGTGCTAATACAAAAGTGAAAGGAAAAAAAAGGCCCGGTAGTCACCAATGTCTCTCGTCGAATAAAAACATGGACCATCAAAATGCCAAATTGTAATCGAATGCTAGAGCTAAAATTTGGAAAAATGACGACGAGTAGCGAGATAATACAGCGTGTCGCTGATCCATTTTGTGCTAGATAGCTTAATCACCAATTTTCTAAGGAGAATTTTAAGATGTTCTAAATATGTGAGATATAAAGAAAATGGCGAGTAGCGGAACTAGTCGGCAACCCCAATTTGAATCGCCTAAAACTATTGTAGTAAAACAATGTATAAGTTCAAAAATTATGTAGAGGTAATGAACACTCATCATTGGACCGAATGGTCCGCAACCAACGACTAATTTTACTGAGAGTTCTTATATATCTACATGGTTGAATTTTTTAAATAGCAATTTGAAATTGCATAAAGCTGTCCATAAAAAGGAGAGAAGAAACATGAAGGACAGAGAAAATTGTCAAAGGATTTTTGTAGAATATTTTAGATTTTGATCCATTTTTGAATTGTCATTTGTTCCCAACAATGGGATTAATGAATAATTTCGATTTTCAAATTTTATATGATTGGCTAAAACCTTTCACTTGGGGTTTTGATAATCAGGCTGATTGTCAAATTTACTTAGTGGTCATTTCTTAATTGTGAATAATGAGGTTATTTTGAATAGGTCTAAGTTGTTGTTGTGTTTTGAAAGTGAAATGCATTGTTTTATGTAATTAATCAGTGTTGTGCACTTGGTTATGAAAGAGTTTTAGAACTATGGTGGTAATCTTAGCGTTCATGGTAGTGGGTCTTTTGGTTTCAAGTCAAGACAGTGAGAAAAGTTATCCAGCCTACGTATCAAGATAAAGAGAGTGAAATTTATAAGGGCAAAGAGTTGGGCATTTAATCGTTAAGTTCCAGAGAATTCTACATTTAAAAAAGTAATGTTTGAGATAAAGTTATCTTATATATGGTTTGACCTACCTACAATGAAATACTCCACTATCAATAGTTGTGTTCACCCATTTTGTTATGTTTTGGCAATTGTCTTTTAAACTCCCCAAGTTATTCTTTACTAGTTCATTGCTTACGTTAAAACGTGAGTCTGTAGTGATAGGTGAAGACTGATGTTTGAAAGTTTAGTATTAACTATTTAAGTTGTGTTGATTTAAGAGTTTGTTATTAAACATTAATAATTTCACTTAAAGGAAGTATAACTCCTTTCCGGAATGATCCCAACCCATTTTGTTTGGTGATATATTGACTGAGTACTATTTTTACTTAGCATTGGATAAAATGACCTGATACGTTAATCAATAATAACATTACCCAAAGGGTCATTCATTTTGTATTAACGTGCAAGATATTATCACTGCCCAGTGAGGCATTGTGTTCATTCATCATCAAAAAATAATCTTTATCTCATTGGTCAGTAAGGCATCCTCGACATTTGCAAGTGAGGCGCCATATTTTTTTAGCCTAGTGAGGCACCAAGTTCATTCCATCACAAAATAGTTGTTAGTATTTAAGGATTATATTGCAAATGTGACATTATATGTTTTATTTTGTCTACGTCAAACTTAAAGAGGGTGATGTCAAGTATTAGAAGGGAGCAACTAAGTTTCGACATGGTAAAAGAAACCAATTATTAATTTGAGTTACATTTTATGCTAATAAGTTTTATGTTGGTCTTTTTTGAAAGAATCCAAGAGGATGAATTTTAAAAATAACTGTATGAGCGGACGACATATAATTTGACACAACAGAACATGGAATTGTTTTTAGAGGTGAACTCGGACATAGTTCGTAGAGATATGTAAATTCTTAGTATGTGAGCTATTTTTTGTTTCATACCCAAAATTTTTAGTTTTCACAAGAAGGATCTTTCGAATTCGAGTGACAATACAGGATGTTATTTGGAAATTATGTCAATTTAAGTTCATAATTATGGGTGAGAAGCGAGTCACATTCGTTGATAAGATGTTTCAACCCTCTTTTTCCTAGTCGACTTATTTGTCGCTCTTCCAATACCGAAGTTTACTTAGTATACTAGATTTTCATTTTAACCGATTAAGTCAAACTACAAACAATATTACTTCCTAGTGTTTAAGGTTATGTAGGAGGAATTAGTGTTGAAAACTCACTAAATTCAAATATTCTGACTTGAATCTATTTCTAAAGCATTAGATCTATTCATTATTTTGTATTGAATAGCTTCTACATTATGTTTGAAGTATGTGATCTAAATCGTATAAGCTACAAGTGTCGTTAATTTTTATATCACATGAGATATGTAGGAAAAGCAATGTCATGCTTCGACCATAATTCCTAAAATCTTTAAAAATTTCTTTTTTGAAAGATGAAGATTATGTCGGTCAAAATTGGTTTGTCAACTTAATTCAAGTTGAACGAGTAATAACTGTTTATACCGAATTTTAATTCTCAAGGATATGAAATTAATTTTGGAGTTTTTTTAATTTCAAACGATTTAGAATAATTTGTTTTTTGAAATTCAAAATATAGTTTTAGTTTAATGTGATTCTTGGCATATTTATCAAATTTAAATGATACATATCTTTTTAACTAATTAGTATAATTTATAAATACTTGAAAATCAAGTCAAAGATTTCACATGTTAGTTTATCATTGTATAAATTTACTTTAGTTTAAACTCTACTCATAAATTTTAATTATTTAAATTGATATTAAAATAATTATATATTGATTTTCTTTACTTTAATAAAATTGTTAATTAGTGTTATATTAATTAATCATAGTAATTTTTTGCCAAATTTCTAATCAAACATGAGTTGGTTATATCTTATAATTATAAATGTTTGTACTTACCTTCTCATCTTGTCTACAAGCCTATTGAAGATAATTTTTGGCTTTCTCATGCCATTTGAAGCTTAATTCATAATACCCACAATCCAATTGCAGAACAAAAGTCAAGAATCCTTCAAAGTTAATAGTCCTAGAAGCCAACATGAAAACTTATTGATACATGAACGAAACATAGAAAGATCAACGACAAACGATACACAACAAATCCAAATGAAATGAAAAGATCAAGGGAAACAGTATCAACATTCACTAGATCAAGTGTTAGTAGTCTTCCCAACATAGATGTTTTGATTCTAAGTGGCGTGAATTCAGAGTATAATAGTACAGTTCCAATAGCGATTCGAGCTACAATTTTGTCCTTACCATCATGAGATCGATTCATTTGGTATATTCTTATTTTGAAGTTGAAATTGGTTTTCATGCTCATCCATGTTTTCTCCTCTTTGCTCCAAAAAATCCGAACCCTAATTTGTTCAGTAAGAGCCTTTTTCCTCTTCATATATAATTAGGGATTGGATCATTTGTAGTAGTTATTTCTTAATATCACAAAATTTGGATATTTCATAACCTATTATCAATTTCAATGTTAGTAATGGATCTTATTTTATTTATTCAAGTGTTTTGGTACAAGCCTTTATGATTGTAACGCCCCAAAATGAACTAAGGTAAATTATAGTGTCATCACTAATTCTTCAGATACATTGAATTTAAAATGAGTTAATTTAGTGATATTTGGAATTATGTGAAGTTTGGGTAAGTTTGAAGGTCAAACGCCTAAGAACGTCCAGGACGTTCGGAAGGTGTGCCTTAGATTGTACTTGTGTGTCTTGATGTGTTTGTGTGAGTTTTATGTGTTCAGTTTTCTTAAAACTGAGGTGGGATGTATCTAAGACCTAGATGACTTAGTTTAGGGATTTAACGTCGGGGTAAGACCCCACCTAGGACCCAAAAGGGGCCCTAGTTGAAGGGCCAATATTTGGACAAAGCTGCAAAGGACACTGCCCAAACGATGAAGCAATTTACTGGACGTAAGTCCATCGACGCCCCGCCGACTGGGGGGCTGTCGTTCCATACATAGTTGGAGGATCATCCCCTCCCTTTACCAGCCTCTAATCACATCGATTCCCAGCATCAAGGGCCGTCAGCTCATGGACGCCCAGAATCTTGGGTCGTCGACTGGGCACCTCCAAAAGCTGTGAAAGCTGCTGCCAACTTGGGGTGTTTTATGTAAATTAACCCCAAGCATTTTAGGACCCTAGGTTTATCTATTTAGTGTTTTTAGGCTATATTATGTTATTTTTAACCCACGTGTCACGACCATAATCTAGACCCGAGACGAGATCGGCGTCGTTGACCTCTAAGAGGTTGCATACAAGCCTACATACGTCATTGTTAGTTCATTTAGGTTAATTTTAGCAGAAAATTTTAAATTTTAGTTACTTAACATTCATTTAAGTCATTCTACTTAAACTCGTAAACGTTCACAATCAACCATCTAATATTAAGATTATCAATTGAAAGAAATAGTTCATTATTCCATTAAATGTATTTTTACCAAAATGGCACCAATACAAAGTCTTAAATTAATGTCGAAATGAAACACTAGTTGAACATGCTCCACTAGATAAATCCTACATCTAAGCTAGAAAATAACAGTAGACATCCTCGAAAGCGTGAGGACCTACCAAATCTGGATGAAAACTCCACGTACGGATAGCTGTAACGTCGTACTGTGAGCTTTAATGTCCACCTATGCCTGCACCTAAAAGTAGATATTATATGGGGTTAGTACACACTTGTACTAAGAATGGGTATATGCAAGCACACACAAAGGACGTGCATGAGTAAGTATAGCTCTTTCCTAACAACATGATTTAAAGAAAATCAAGTCAGTGGACTTGCCATATTTGGATTATGAAAGTCAGTGGACTTGCCATATTTGGATTGGGAAAATCAGTGGAGTTGCAATATTTGGATGTAGGAATGTCATGAAATGAGAGTAACATGTATCATCATATGTAACATATTGCACACAACACATAACATATTCCATATAACTCATAACATATCGCATATATCACTTAACATATTTCATATCATTCAATCATATGCCATGACACCTTGGAAGTATGGACTTGACACTAAAACTTCCCAAAATGAGGGCTCAACATATGGGACCTCAACTAGGCAGCCTTTTTTAGGAAACACAGAGTCTACTTCATTCATTCATACGTACTTCATTTCATTCATTCATAAGTTAGTGTAAACACTACCTATACCTAGGATGTAGCTTAAGACGTTCATTGAGAACTTCTACTTTGACCGACATAGATCATGTGAGCGTCATGACATATAGTATCTACTTAACACCGAAAAGAGGTTGAATCACCGGCCAAAGTGACCCAAAAAATGCTAGTGTATATGGGGGGTTAAACCCTGCTAGATCATAAAGTTGATAGTATAGTTTTAAAGACTAGAAGATATAAGGAGGCCCATACTCGGTATGCTTCACAGTCTCATCTCATGAAAGTTACGTGAACCTCCGCTCTTCTTGAAAGAAGGCATCAGTGCTCATATCTAGACTATCGGTGCTCAATATAAAGTTCCATTTAATTTGACTCATACGTCATGGAAGTTGTAGTATGAAGACATCATAGCTCAATAGGTTAGTTCTCATGTCATCATTAGTATTAATTATACATTAATCTCAATACTTTCATTAGAGTATTCATAGAGATTGATCTCTTCATTAGCTTTATACTCTCATATGTGAGTACATTTTAATAACATTTACTTATACTCTTTGAGATTGCTCTCATCTTTCACATTAACCTCTTATCATGTTGTCACCACATTCATTACTTTAACACATTTGCTCTTCATAATTGCGCACCCCTTTTTACTTGAATGTTAATTCCATCATATATCAATGCACTTTTCCTTTTAGTGTGTTCCACACTCTTTCTTAACCCTTCTAGGAGTTCATCATTCTGTTACATACATCTTAGGTTCACTTAATTTTAAACGTATGATAGACTCATTGGTCTTTACATGTAAGCAATTAGGCTTCACTCATAGTTTGTTTAAGTTATTCGTATCATCATAAGATTTTGTTATACAAGACTTCTACATCTCGTATGTATCCCAACCTCATCGATTTCAATCTATGTAGGCTGCTTATTTGAACATTTATTCACGTATGACTATTGTATCAATACAGAAATTGGGAAAGGGGACCGAATTTCAAAGCCCTTCGACACACTTATATTTTTATTTAATATAGTTTGACCCACATGACTTGGGGACCCAAAATCGAGCCCAACGCCTTCTTCTCATTTTCCCTTTATTTCTCTCTTTATTTTTTTCATTCATAGGGAGTGAGAAGATGTGGGATCAAACACCCACAACCTCATTTTCTTTTAATTTTCTTTTTCCTTAAACTGTTTTTGTTTTGACCAAGAGGGTGTGGTATTGAACCCCGACAACCCCACTTTAATTTTTACCATAATTCCTTTTATTCTGCCTAGAGGTCGTGGGTTTGATTCCCACACGCCTCAACAGTTATCTTTCTTTTAATTTTTTCTAGAATCTGACCGAGAGGTGGTGGATTCGAATCCCACTCCTCTAATTTCTTTAATTCTATTTTAGTTTTAGTGGAATCGACTAAGGGCACTCGGGTTGGAATCCTATGTGCCTCAGTACTTTTTTATTAATTAATTATAGCTTTCTTATAGTGAGTTCTTGCGTTCAATCCCTACTGACCTCACATCTTTTAATCATTATATTCAAACTCTCCTAAACTTGAAACATTAGCAAAAACTAAGCTAACACAATGCTAGAAATTTTGTCATGATTTCCAGCTCTTGTTCTTCGGATAATTCATTGATCATTTAGTACATCTTTAGTTGGATTTTTCCTGGATTCATTTAGCTAATAGTTTTTACTCAAATCAGCCATATTACACTTTATATGAACATCACGATTTACACACGTTCATGGACATAAAATATAAGGATTTAAGCATGCCATTTCATGCTCTAATCCATGAACAATAGTAACAACAATGCACCCACACAACTGTATCACATATTTCCAGAAAGCATCATTGATTACTCCCATAATTCGGAACATACATACATACACATAATCAATAGGAAAACATGTTACATCCCCAAATTCTACCAGTAAACATATCCAACCTACGAATCAATGGGAGTTAATGTCAGGGATATGCAACGAGGAACAATCCTAGTTTTCGGATTAGAATTGAATGAATTTTAAGGGTCTCATGGGAAAGGAACAAAGAGTAAGAAAATCCATACCTTATTTTGACGTTAATTTAACACACGACCCACTGTGCAACCCCCTTTCCAAATCACGCTCAAGTATCGGAACTCCAACACCACCCGACAGAATACTCCTCCTTTTGACTAACGTTTTTGCTTAGTGTATGTATATATTTTGATTTTATTTTTTATGTGAGTTCATAAAGTGTGAAGAACTTTCTTTGTGTTTTTTGTTCTTGTAATTTTGTTAGGTAGAGAAAACGTGAGAAGAGTGGTGAAACGTGAAAGAGTACTTTATGATTAAGAGTTTTTGTTTGAGAATTAGTCAAACTAGGACTTCTTATTAATTTAATAAAATTGTGATTTAATTAACTTAGTGAAATGACCATGAATCCCTTAAAAATCAGATTATAAACCTCAATTTAAATACATTTAATTGATGCTTCCGTTTAGGTTTGAACTCGTGTGCAGTGACCACCGCAAAACGGGTCATTTTGGGTCAACCTGACCTCAACCGTCCATTTTATCAAATTTATTAATAATTAATTAGTTCCATAGGAAAATTTTGATATTACCCTTGGCCTAGAAATAACCATTTTACCCCTAGACCCTCCAAACCTATGATTTTTGCTTTTTAAGTCCGGTAAAGACTCATCCAAATAAATCTTTGTATTCGAGATCCCTACATTTCTGGACCCAACCTATGCTAGCTCAACTAACTTACCAAGTTTGTTAGCTTGGCTGTAGCAAGGGTTCAGATCTCTTGTTCTATGCGCATCAATCTGTGTGAACCCGGTCTAGTCGTAGGCATTCGAGACACACTAAGCATTATTTAGCATAGCCATTTTTATGGATTTTACACCTAGACCTGGATAATACCCCTCACTTTAAATATTCACACTCCCTCTCTAAAGAAAAATCTCTCAAAGTCACTATTAGAGTTAAGCCTCAAGGAGTGCAAAAAGGGGCTGTCTTGGACGTTTTCTTCATAAAAAATTAATTGGTTTCCTTCTCTTTGAGGTATGGTGTCCATCCTTGAACTCTCTTCTTTTCAAGGAGTCTCTTCTAATATATTTTAAAAATGAGTTTTTAACCCTAGTTTCTCTATCTTTAAATCTAAATATGGATCTTGCATGAAAAAATGTTTCTAATGACTTATTAATGGCATTCCTAAGGTTAGTTTGTGGTTTTAAGGCTAAAAATACAATAAAGTCATGATAAAGCTTTTCATCAAATGTTGTATTAAGAAATGGGTTAAAAATGAGCATGTTTCTATAGAGAATGAGCTTTGGTTTTCTTGTTTCGTTATTCTAGTCTCGCTACTGCCCTAAGGGCTTCATTAAGATGAAATTATTAGGAAATGTTATAAGTGATGAAAGCTTTGATTAAAGGGAAAGTTTGTTATGATGTTTTTCATTGATTTTGAAATTCTATTGAGTGGTTCGGTCCACCTTCTTGGTGGCGGTGTTTACTTGAATTTTATGATTGTAAAGTTACTAGTTTATTGTGAATGAGGATATGAAGGCTTGTTATGTGAAGTAAGATGAAAATTATGTTATTATTTTTAAATGTGCCTTATTAAGCTAATTAGAGAATTAGGCTAGATAGTAGGCTTAAAATGAAGTAATTTTTGTTTATTTCTTTATGAACTTTTTTATGAGAAGTATGTTAAGTTTATGTATAAAATCCATACATGATTATGTGAAGCATGTAAGATGTGTGACGTGATGAATGAAGGTCTAAGCATGTATTGAAGTTAAATATGAATGATGTGAAGCTTATGTACAAGATGTGCTCGCATATACACACACACTCACAATAAAATGAATGTATGAAGTTAAGTTAAGTCCTAAAGGGGATTTTTGGGGTGAACACTCTTTGTGAGTTGAGATAAAGTGTTTAGTAGAAACCCCATTACATACCATGAACTTTCTAATATGATTTTGATGATGAATGCCCTTCATGAGTTGAGAGGTGGTGTTCAATATTTATCCTTAACCTATAGTATATAATGTTGAGAATCCATTAAAAGTTATACCTAGAACAGAGAGGATATGAAGGAGAGGTGGATTACACTTTGTGAGTAGAGATGTTGTATTCCAATGTCCCTCTTCAGATGAAAACTCCTGGTTAGTAGAGAATGAGTTACTTAGTAGAAATCCCCTTATCCCTTCACTATGCGCCCGCATAGGTAAGCTATTGGGAAAGCCATGTAAATACTAAGAGAATAACCTTATTCTAGGAAAGTGAGGATCCCCCATTCGACTGGGATTACAGTCGGGATTCCATGTCTAGCTCTCATGGTCTATGTCGGTTAAGCTAACTCCCACAAAATAATTTATGGAACTCGGTCTTCTAAGAAACATACTACTTAAGGTAGGTGGTGGTATGGGATGCTATCTACTCATTGCACTAGGTAGCACCTTCAAAATGGGAAGAATTTGTGCCCAACCTTCTAAAATAATGTACTACTTTGGGTAGACTTTGGTGGTTTGCTGGGAGACTTTTAATGTCTTGCCATTGATTTAGGGGCTTGTTTCTCACGAGTTGAGTAAGCCAAAAGGGGTAGTCTTGAGGATTTCTTTTGTTTGTATTGA
The DNA here is from genome assembly GCA_027704785.1 of Solanum chmielewskii. Classification (NCBI taxonomy): domain Eukaryota; kingdom Viridiplantae; phylum Streptophyta; class Magnoliopsida; order Solanales; family Solanaceae; genus Solanum; species Solanum chmielewskii. The sequence goes on from JAKWIX010000322.1 coordinate 14,686,849, forward strand.
AGGAGCATATGCATACTTCCTACATGTCTTACCTTAGTGAGTCTTAGGATAATCCCGAAATATGGAAAATCTTATGGAAAATGAGTTCATTTTCTCTTTGCACTTTGCCTTGGAAGTTCACTTATTCAGAATAGGATAGTTCATTGTAATTGCTCAAGTTTAATACATTGTTAATGCTTTAAAAAATTTATTGTAAATGTTAAAATGGTTTCATTGTAAATTATTAATTAGTTCACTGTAATGTTAGTTGGAGTTTATTGTGATGTTTTGGGAAGTTACTGTAAAGGGTTCCTTTAGATTAAAATAATGGAAATACTCCTATAAGTTTTAAATGATGATTCTTATGATGTTTTGATTTTATGTTCTTTAATGTTTTGCTAAATTTTCATGAAACGTTATTTTACTAAAATATCTTTTTTTCGCATGTTTGCAGATGTCATACTTATGAAATTATTTGTACTTACCCCATACTTTTCCATATTATCCATCCATAGGTTTGAAGAAAGGTTGAAGTATAAAAGGCAATGCTTGGGAATGTTCCTCTCAAGACAAAGTGTCCTTATATATTCGAGGGCATAATTTCTATCTTGTTTCCTTATATTAATACTTATTGTATATCTTATTTCAATGTAGAGGGTCATGTCCATAAGTTATTTATGTCATGTCTTTACGTTTTTCTTGTGACGATGAGATTTCATAGATATTTATAAAAGAATTGCTTTTTATGTCAAATTTCATGAAAAATTTGTATTTTGCACTAATTTTCATGTCTTATGCAATGAATTCTCGTTAAAGGGCTTTTGCGAGACCCAAAAGGGTCAAGTACACCCGATCACGAAATGAGGGGTCCTCCTAACTTCTTGGGGGTTATTTCAGACCGTGAAAGTCTTGGTATCATAGCATAAGGTTTTAGGAAATAGTTTAAGGTATAAAAGACTCACAAGCCACGTCTTGTAGTATCATGGTCATTGGTGTGTGTCGCGACAGATCCATGGAAAAGAGGCTATAGAGTTTCACTTTCTTTATTACTCTTGAATCGTACCATAGAACTTATCTCAATAAGGCCTCTCTCTTTCTTATGTTTCCTTGTCCGGTGGTCTTCTAGGTGTGATTGCATGGAAGGATAGATATTTCTATGTTTGAGGGAGAGAAAAGGTGAATTTTTATGTTATGACGGTTTTGTGGCTAAAAGAGTAGATGTGAAGGTATGTTTTGAAATTTGTGATGTGATGCCGTTTATGGCTAGGTGAGAGTTATGAGGTTTGAAGTGTTGTGATGAGAAACTATATGATGATGTATTTCTAAGCATAGTAAGAGTTATAAGAACAAATAAAGTGCTTTTGAGGATAAATGAATTATCTTGTGATTATGTTCAATGATGGTAGAAATGCTTTAAGGTGTAAATTGAGAAATTTTGTATGAATATGGATTTTTGTAGGAGTAGAGGGCAACCCTCTTGTGTGGTTAATGATTGAATAGTCATTCTTGTGATTTTGTGGATGTTGTGGTGTAGGCTTTCACTAAAAAGAAAATGTGGTATGAATATCTACTAAGGAAGTTTTGTTCCATGAGACTGAGTTTAGTGCTGCCTAAGAGTTGAATGAAATGATGTTTAAGAGAGTTTGTCTACGCTTGAATCCTAAGAGGAAAGCGTTATGTTTAACTTGTAAGGTTGATGTTTAATCTTGATGTGCATGAGTTGAGGGTGGTGTGAGTTCTTACCTTGCTAGAGGCATAATGGTGCTTTCTAGTATGAGGCCTTGAAGGTGGATTTACCCTAAGTGGGGGAAAATATATGTTGAGTAAAATGGCATTTAATGTACTTAGTCCAAGAGAATCCTCAAGGGTCACTAAGTGGGAGTAAAAGTATGGGATGCTTCTCTCACATTGCACTTGGTGAAGTTTACCTAGTCTCGTCGGAGTAAGATAGTGTGGTCTTGTCCCTCATAATATCAATACATCTTTTTAATGATTCTTGAAAGGTGCATTACGAAATTTGTAAGCATGTGACCTAGCGATGTTTTGAAATCACTGTAATGAAGTTCAAATTTTTGAGAAAATTGCATTTTTCATGAATTATAGTTTCAATGTTTTTTGAGATGATTTTTATTGTATTATACTTCATGTGATCATGCCCTCTTTATGAATTGCTCAAAGAATGAAAATTTGAAGTTTTAAGCACGCTTAATGATGCTATAGTGATGTTCACTGTAAGTTTTGTGGATTTGGAGAAAATTTGTTTTCTCTTTAATTGATTCTTCGATATATGAAAAAATGTTGTATATGAACATGTTTAATGTTGGATAAGGTAGTTCCTCCACGAAAGAATGTTAAGAATGAGTGTTCAAGTTTATGAAGTTTTGCTAAAAGTGTTTCTGTTGCAAGTGTTCGAAAATGTGAAATGATGCTCCTTGCTAGTAGGTGCTTTGATTTTGAATGTTCTGATCATGATTGTAATGTTTTATGTGATTCTAAGTGAGTCCTTGTTTATCTTTAGGTTTTAGTTTCATTCGAGGACGAATGTTATTCTAAGTGGTGGAGAATGTAACGACCCAAAAGGAACTAAGGTGAACTAGAGCATCATGAATGTTTAATGAGTTAATTTGAACTTAATATGAGATTATTTATTATTAGTAGGCAGTGTGTTAAGTTTGGTTAAATTTGGAGGTCAAACGCCAAAGAATGTCCATGACGTTCGGAAGGTGTTCCTTAGATTTTACTTGTGTGTCTTGATGTGTCTGTGTGAGTTTTACGTGTTCGTTTTCCTTGAAACTGAGGTGGGATGTTCATAAGACCTATAGGAATTAGTTTAGTGGTTTAAAGTCTAGGTAATACCCCACCTAGGACCCACAAGGGTCCCTAGATGAAGGGGCCGTGATTTGAACAAACCTGCCAAGGACACTGCCCAATCGATGGAAGAGTGTACTGGGCGTAAGTCCATCGATGCCTGGTCGACTAGAGGCCTTCATTCCGTGCTTAGTGGGAGGATAATCCCCTACCTTGACAACCTTCTGATTCCATCGACAGCCAACAACACGGGCCGTTGACTCATTGACGCCCCGTAGCTTGGCTCGTGGACTGGCCACCTCCCTAAACTGTGAAAGCTGCTGCCAAGTTGGGTTTTTTATGTAAATTCACCCAAAGTATTTTAGGACCCTATTCTTATATCTTTTGTATTTAAGGTTATATTAAGTTAGTTTTAAAACCTAGACCAAGACAAGACCCCTCACTTAAAATTTTCACTCCCTCTCTAAAGAAATCTCTTTGAAAGTCACCATTGGAGCTAAGACTCAAGGAGGTCAAGAAGTGTCTATCTTGGACGTTTTCTTCATTAAAAATTAGTGGGATTCCTTCTCATTAAGGTATGGTACCCATCCTTGAACTCTCTTTCTACTGACTTTAAAGCTTTTCTTCAAATTTTTGCTTAAGAAATGGGTTAAATGAGCATGTTTGTGTAGAGAATGAGCTTTATTTTTCTTGTGCTGTTATTGTTGATTAGCTACAGCCCTAAGGGATACATTAGTATGAAATTATTAGAAAAGGTTGTAAGTGATGAAAGCTTGGATTAAAGTGTAAGTTGGTTATGATATTTATCTTTGATTTTGAAATGCTATTGAGTGGTATGGTCCACCTTCTTTGTGGTGGAGTTTACATGAATTGTATGAATGTAAACTTACTAGTTTATTGTAAATGAGGCTATGAAGGCTTGTTATGTGAAGTAAGATAAAAATTATTTTTTTCTTGTTGAATGTGTCTTATGAAGCTAATGTGTGAAATAGGCTAGAGAGTATGCTTAAATGAAGTTATACATGTTAATTGCTTTATGAAATTTTTAATGAGAAGTATGTTAAGGACTATATATAAAAGAATTATATTATTATGTGAAGCATGTAAGATGTGTGATGTGATGAATGAAGGTCTAAGCATGTATAAAATTAATATATGAACGAAGTGAAGCTCATGTGCAAGATGTGCTCACATATACACACACACTCATAATAAAATGAATGAATGAAGTTAAGTGAAGTCCTAAAGGGGATTTTTTGGGTGAACACTCTTTATGAGTTGAAATAAAGTGTTTAGTAGAAACCCCACTACATCCCATGACCTTTCTAAGATAACTTGGAGGATGAATGCCGTTCATGAGTTGAGATGTGGTGTCCACTAGTTAACCTTAACCTATAGTGTATAATGTTGAGAATCCATTAAAAGTTATACCTAGCACAGAGAGGATATGAAGGAGAGGTGGATTACACTTCGTTAGTAGAGATGTTGTATTCCAATGTACATGTTGAGATGAGTACTCCTCGTTAGTAGAGAATGAGTTACTTAGTAGAAATCTCCGTATCCCTTCACTCTGCGCCCGCATAGGTGTAGCTATTGGGAAAGCCATGTAAATACGAAGAGAATGACCTCATTCTAGGAAAGTGGGGATCCCTCATTCGACAGGTATTAATATCAAGATTCCATGTCTAGCTTTCATGGGCTATGTCGGTTAAGCTAATCCCACAAAAGAATTTATTGAACTCGGTCTTCTAAGGTAACATACTACTTAAGGTAGGTGGTGGAATGGGACGCTATCTACTCGTTGAACTAGGTATCACAAATTAAAAGGGAATACTTGGTGCCCAACCTCCAAAAATAATGTTCTACTTTGGGTAGGTGGTGGTATGAGACGCTATCTACTCAGTCAACTACGTAGTTATTCTTAAAGGCTATACTTTGGTGGTTTGTTGGGTATCTTTTAATGGCTTCTCACTGATTGAGGGTCTTGTTTCTCCCGAGTGGAGTAAGCCGAAAAGGGTATTCTTTAGGAGTTCTTTGGTGTGTATTGAAGGAGGTATATGCATACTTTTTCATGTATTATGTTAGTGAGTCTTAGATTTGTATCGAGGTAGTGAATCTCTTATGGAAAATGAGTTCACTTTCTCTTTTGCTTGGCCTTGGAAGTTCACTCATTTAGAATAGGATAGTTCATTGTAGTTTCTCAAGTTGAATACATTGTGAATGCTTTAAATAATTTATTGTAAATCTTAAAATGGTTTAACTCTAAATGATTAATTGGTTCACTATAATGTTAGTTGGAGTTTACTGTGAAGTTTAGGGAAGTTACTGTAAAGTGTCCCTTTAGTATAAAATAATGGAAATACTCCTATAAGCTTTAAATGATGACTCTTATGATGTTTTAATTTTATGTTCATGAATGTTTTGCTAAATTTGCATGAAATATTTTACTAAAATGTCCCTTTTTCGCACGTTTTTATGTATGCCATTCATAGTACTTTATTTGTACTAACCTTATAATTTTCAACTATCTAATTATAGGTCGGAAGAAAGGTTGAAGTCTAGAAGGTAATGGTTGGAAAAGTTCCTCTCAAGACAAAGTGTCCTCACATATTCGAGGGCATAATTTCTTTATTCGTAGTTTCATTATGTGAAGACTTAGTATGTATTTCATTTCAATGTAAAGGGCCGTGTCCTTAAGTTATTTATGTCGTGTCTTTATGTTTGGCTCGTGAAGATGAGATTTCTTAAGTATTTATAAAAGAACTCCTTTTTATATCAAATATCTTGAAATGTTTTAATTCCGCACTACTTTTCATGTCTTATGTAATGAATGCTAGTTAAAGGGTTTGTGTGAGACCCCAAAGGGTCAAGTGCGCCATGTCAAGAAACGAGGGTTCCTCCTAACTTCTAGGGGGTGATTTCGGATCGTGACAATGATTCCATGCGGCTTTGAGTTTGTTTTCTTTTTGTTTTTTTATTGTTTAATAATTACTCTTATCAAGTGGATTAGGAAAGTTCTAAACTCAGTTGTGACATTTTGGAATCACCTTATTTCAATTTCCATAATATGATACAAGCTATTTTTCTTCTTGTTGTTACTTTAACACGCATGAGTTTGAATACTTGCTTTTCTTTCTTAGCTTATCTTCTGTGTCATTTCTCCTTTCAAAATTAAATACCGTACTCCTTTTTTAGTATTTTCTGTCCTTTGTGTCATGTTTTTAAATATTGTTATTCATTTGTTTCGTTAATAGTCCTCATGACTAGTTAGCTTGTGATGAGTCCGATTCAGTTAAAATGAGTACGCAGTCCATTTTTATGTTATACAAGTATTTTTTTGCTATTGGTTTACCCCTTTTCAATTTAATTTATCCCGAAAAATCATTATTTATATGTTTTTTCGTCTTCATTTGGAATAATACTAAGCCAAATTTTTTTTCCTATGTCTAAATTTGTAATTATTCAATATTCCATGTTGCTTGAGGTTTGTTTTCTCACTCCATAGAGTGATGTTTTGCCAAAATATCTGCCTCTTTCTTTAATAATTGTTGTTTATATTTACACGGTATAAAATATGAGTTGCTTGTTTTATTTTTCAAATATTAGTTTATTTAGAGTTTAGTCTAGATTATTTGAAGCATATTTCTTTTGGTGTTAGCCTTTCATTGTATGGCATGTGGATTTCTTAACTCCCATGTTTCTCTGTTATGTCATATTTGTGGCTTTCTTATAGAAGCAAAAAAGTCAATTTATTCTTACTCACCTTCCAGTAATGTGCATAAAGTGAGGTTCGGCTTCACCATTTTAAGATTTTGTTGTTATTAAATTTTATTGTCCCTTCTATTTTAGTATGCATCTTATCTATGATTTTTACTATCTAGCTATAGGTGGTTAAATATTTGAGTAATTTTAATAACAAATATCTTATCTCGCTTCGGTGGTTATCATTCAGGATTCCTCTCCCATATCTTTTATACTAGTTGTAGGTCCCACAAAACCCAAAAAACTGGTTGTATATTGCAGTACTTAATTAAAATACTGATATACAGGTCCAGAAGTGTTCAAATGTTGAAATACAGGTGGAAGATAAGAAATATAAGTCTCGAAAAGTCTTAAATAATCTTGATACATGTCGTATACAACAAAATATAATATATGTTCACAAAGATTTAAAGCTTGGATGTGCAACAAAGAAGAAGAGGGTTGATTCGGCCCAAATTTGTATCAAACCTGTCTTTAGTTTTAGTCTTAGGAAAAACTTGGGCCCAGAACCCATCAGATTCGGGACTTGGCAAAACATGCCCAAATTTATTATTTTTTCCTTTATAATTATTTATTAGTTATTGTGTTGACTTATCCTTGTTGTTTTTAATTTAATTAAATTATCAAAGATAACCTTACTCTAATTTTTTAATGTTCAATGGAAATATTATTTACCTATTTTGTTTATTAGTAAAGATTTATATCCTTAAAATCATCTTATTTATTCCCTATATGTGATATAAAATTGTTTTATTTTTTTTTTATTTCAAATTTGGTCAAAATTCAAATATCTAGTCAAGTGGTAGATCAATCGCACGATAGAATACATGTTGAATGCTTGAATCCTTGTTAAAGTATCAATTGAACTCGAACCCCCTTTATTCAATTGATTTAATTTTGTTTTAACACTTTTGAAAGATTATAAGTGATATTATTTGTTAAAAAAATGAAACGACGAATCTTGAAAATGAGTTTTGTTAAAAAGTTAAATTGGTGGTTTATAACAAAAAGTGTTTTTTTTTCTTTTTCTTAAAAATATGAAAATACTGTTGGAGCTACAAAAGAATGCCTCATACCAAATGAAGGGGAAACTACTTTCTAAAACAGAACACATACATATGATCATTAGCTAAAGTGGATCCACCAGGTAGGTCATTTAAGACTTTTATTCGGGTAACATAGTTCGGAACTAGAGATTGCTACAAATAACTAGATTATTTGAGCCTCTACCTCGAAATCTTTTCAATGATGAGTCTACACCTTAAAGGAATACATAAAAGATAAATATCAATTTAATATAGGGAAAGTCAATGATACATACCAACATATTTTAAGATCAAAACATAGAATAGCTTCTCAAATATAATTCAACATAAATGAGAAAGTTTTCACTAATGTGAATTTATTTTTGAAAAATACCTTTCACAATCATGGTTATCATAGTAATTGTGAAATCTTTTTCACAATAGCATTGATGCTCTCCTTTAAAAGAGTCCCCAAATTATTTATAATCACTTCATCAGAAACATGCATATCTTCAAAATTTATATATCATAGCAGCATGGTTGAAAAGAATATGAAAAACATGGGCAAGTGCAACTTCAACTAGATATCATAGATTAACATCAAAGTTATGCATTAGAGGGTTAATAAATAATAATAGTTCATAACTAGAAGAAACCTACATTGATTGAATTGAACACTAATTAGATCAATTGAAAATTGAATTTAGAAATTTATATATTTCGGGAACTCATGGAGCAAAGAACTCCATGAGTGAATACACACATACTTTCATCCTTTAAGCCCAAGAAAATGTATATTTTAGAAACTTGAATGGAACTTCAGTCTTCTTCTTCTTAAATAGACATGAGAGAATTGAAAAGATCAATTTTTTTTATGCTTTTGATATTTAATATGATATGTTTAAAATGGGTAATTTGGGGGTGTAAAACCTTTATATAGTTCTTAGTGTAGATGATTAAAGGAAATGCATTGGGTTAAAAAAATTAGAAAAATACCTAAAAGACCTATTAAAATAACCTTCGATCCTCAACTAAGACTTGGAACTCGTTCTAAGGACCAGAATGGTCAACTGAAGATAGGTTTCGACCATCTCTTGACGAAACTCTTATAAGGTTTAGATGTATTTCTAAAATTTGAACATGCCAGCTGTAGACCAACTTTACCTATTCGAACTTCAATAACTCTGAGGTGACCTAGAAACTTACCTTTGACTCGTACAATGGTTGACAAAACATCCTTGTGAACAGTATAAAAATTCAGAGGCTAAATTATGTCCCACCTCCTATATTACCATATATAACATGTAGAAACTTTTACGGTTCATAGATGAGACCCATAAACTAACCTTTATTAAAGAAATTTATTATTCTGATTTTTCCATGTTCTGAGGTGTTACACATACCTTGCTTGAGCCTGAATCTACGGCTTATCAAATATTTAGGTCATTGTGATCAAAAATTAAATATGCAACTAGCATAAATCAAATTTGTTGTTGTTTAGAGGAATGAGTAATCGAAGCCATGCAAGAAAGGGAATCATCGCACAAAATTGTAACACCCCGACTTCAAAAAAGGTGAAAGTGTCAACTTTAAAAAGTTGTAGGGGTAAACCTAGTAAGCCACCCATGGCCCGTAGATAGGCCAGCAGACTTTATGGTTCGTGCGTGTTGGATGGCCCAACTCTGCCCAGATGAGTCAAAGCCACGGCCTGACCAATAGGTCATCGTTCAGACAACATTCTATGATTCAGTGCCCTTGTTCCGTACCCCAAATAACACCTCTATAATTCCATTGCCAGAACACAAGGATATGTTGACATACATACCATGGTCTATCGGTCAAGTGGCATCAATTTTGGGGTCGATGGTTATTTTGAGAGGTAGTTGGGTCTAATCTTAAATAGTCTAGCCTAATTCTATGCAATTTTCCCAAATATAAGACCCATATATAACTATTTTAACCCCGAAAATTCCCAAGATAAATAATTCTCTCCGTTTACCAAAAAGATGAATTCCCCAAAAAATTTCTCTTTCTAGAACTAGAAGAAGAAGAAGTAGAAGAAGAACAATAACAACAATAACAACAACAACAACAACAACAACAACAACAAGAAGAAGAACAAGGATTCGACCTAGGGCTCCAAGTCAAGTCTTTATTCCTCCATGGATCATAATAAGTTGTGTTTGAGATATGATAATTTTCATCCATGAAATCCTTCCATTTATGAGGTTCCCGAATTCTCCTATTTTATAAGAGTAGAATTCTCCAATTGAGTTAGGTTTTTCTTCAGTTTCCATGGGGTCGTTTGGTTATTGATTCATGAATTGATGAAAAACCATGATTTTTATGATGTTTTCCCATGAAGCCATGTAAATTCCTTATTTTCCAATAATGATGATGTGATGTGGGTTTTAATTATGACAAAGGAGATTATGAAAATATGCATGTTCTTATGATATCTATGTAAACATTTTTAGGATGCTTTGAGAATAAAGTATCAATGATGATGATGATGTGTTGTTGAAATGATTTCACATAAACACATTAAAGCATGATTGTGAAAGGTTTTCTCCTATAGTAAGGATTCTAAGGTAGAAAGGTTCACTCACCTAATTGAATCAAAGATAAAGAGCTATCCTAATGAAACCTGGATTTAACTGGATAATTAATTGTACCTTTCTGTTGATGTATTATGACATATATTGGATTGGTAATTGTATGATACCATTCCATGGATTTCTTGGATTGAGAAGTTGTCGTTCCCTTCCATGGATAGTAGTAATAAGTAAGAAATTAATATTTTGTGGGATTTATACTAATCACCAAGTGGATATTGAAATGGAAGTTCTCTCGTTACTAGAGGTCGGGTTTTTAGAGCCAATCTCGTTATCCCTTATTAATGTGCCCTATAGGATAGTTGGCTAGTGTATCCACTTAAGACATAAATTCATGGTTCATACCTTGGAAAGTAGGAAAACCATTTCTGGTGTGGGAGACAACAAAAGATCATGTTATATTCCACATTGTCTATATATTGTTTAAGGCTAATTTCTCACTATAATAATAAACTAAGGTACATAAAGAAAAATCTTGTAATACTCCGGAAGTCTAAAGCCTAATCTAGATCCTAACATGAGAGTCTAAGAGTTGTAACAGTGTTTATTAGTAAATTAAAATGTATTTGAGTCATTTTGGAAGTTTTACAATCAAAATGTCAAGGAACGTCCACGACGTCCCAAAACTAGTTCAAAAGGTACTAGTGTGCCCTTGCCTATTTGACTAAGTTTCAATAGTCAAAAAATGATGAAATTTGGTGGTAATGTGTCTAACACGTATTAGAGGCAGTGTATAGTCGTAAATTATGAGTAAGAATCTCTAAAGAGCAACCAAGGTCCCTTGAGGAGCACCGTTGCGATTTTTCAAAAAGCTGAAAAAAGGAAATGTCCATCGATGAGTGCAGGAGACGATGTGTTTGTGAATCGACAGGGTGTTGATGCCTCCGTTGATGAATACTTAGCGAAAAATTTTAAGGGGTCTTTTTGGCAACATTCTGACCGAAACATCGGACAAACAGGACTGTTAGTCCCTTGGTTGTCGATTAAAAAATGGAGCGTGGACGTGGTCTCGTCTATCAAAGAGGTTATTTTACTGCACATTTTAGGATTAGTTAAATGAATTAATAAGGTTTTTATCTAATTAGTTAGGGGTTAAGGTAGTTCTAATTATGTTTTTTAATTACTTCTATAAAGACCCTTACATAATTAAACTAATGTATCCCTCATAATTGTCCAAACCCATATTGCTCCTCCGTGTGTGTTCTTTCTCTCTCCCAAAGAAACCCCAATGAAGACCATGATAGAGGTGGGTTATAGGGATGATAAGGATAATTTTTCTCCATCAAACATCATCAATTAGTAAGGTATGATATTCCTTTCACCATTGAGATCTCTTTCCCGAAAGGGTTCCTCCAAATTGATTTCAAAAAGTTGAGTTCTAAGTGGGTTTTCTTCCAATAAAAATTTGATTTTGTGAATTTCTTTGTTAATGATTCCTTTTGATATTATTAGTAGATTAATATTTATTATGGCTACATTATACTAATTCTTGATGCATTTACCTGGTTTGTGGAAGGTGACATTTTCCCCTTAACCCTAGGTTGTGATCTTGAATTGAATTGTATAGTATTGATACAATTGTCTTGGTTGGTGTGTGATTTGCTATAATAGGTTGTTATTATGCCAATTATGATTACAATACGATATATTATAATCCAATTATGCTAGATCTTTATTAATTTACCTAAGTCTCTAATTCTAGGCTATGAACTAGAGATGAATTATTGTGTTGTGGTTTAGTTTACTTTATTATTATGTTGGTTACTATTTTGTGATGGAATTACACCCATTTTTGGGTTGAATTTGAGGGATGATGGTAAGACCTTGATGATAGAATCGTGAAGTAGATTGGTAAGTCTCGTGATCTATATGCTTTACTTCAATTATGATTACTTGTGATTAAGTGATGATCTTGTGTTGCAGTATACCTTACGTAAAAGTTTTATAGGGTTTGTATGATTTTTAATTGAAATATATTGAGTTGTGGATTGTGAGTTATTATCTAAGATGTAAATTTATAAGGATGATGATAACTAACAAATGTGCCTCATTATGATGTGACTATGTAAATGTGCTAACCTCACATGTCTGAATTGTAATAAAAAAGGATAATACTAATGCAATTCTTATTGAGCTACAATTTGATAATTATATAAGGGGGCCCTACATTAAGCTATGATTATTAATAAATGTATGAAAGACATTTCAAAAAGGGACTCTAGCTTAACACTGAGTGAACTAGTTGAGGAATGTCCACTCTCTTCCCACATAGGAAAGGTAGGTTCACTATTGTACTCCTGAGATTTGAGACTATAATGGATGTATAATAAAGAGGGACTCAACTATATCTCCTAGATCATGAATGAGGTTGCCCCCATACGAATACTAACTAGTGGATCTACAATTGATTTTATGTTTATGTATTCGTACTACCTTGGCAAGTAGTCTTTCTTTCTTTGGTGTAGATTTTCGTGACACCAGATTCCACATTAGCTCATGTGATCTATGTCGGTTAAGGAAATATTTTCCCAAAAGGTAAAATGAATTAAAGGAATGAGTTGTAACTAGGATGTCCTAAGGGGTTCAGCTTACATTAGGTAGGGGTATGAGACTCTACCTATAGATTAAACTAGTTATCCTTGAAGGAAGTCTTGGAAGGATGTTCTAATGTATGTATATGCTTCAAAATGTAAATAAAATATATGTATGATGTTTCATGTTAATGATACACCATGATATTGGTTTCACTTATGAAAATTTATGTGGTCTTTATTGCTTATGTATGATGTAGGTACTCTTAATGATATGCTATGTGAAGTTGGACATCGTTTATTGTTCTTATTGAGTGTACTTGATTTAATAATGTTATGGGGCTTTGCTTAGTCATTGAACTAGTATACTTACTTAGGGTTCATGAGTAATAGTCTTACTTTGGTGATGATTTTATGTACTCTTATCCATGTTTGTTGATGTTATGACTTTATGTAAGAGTTTTCCTAATTATTTGTTGAAATTATGTTGATATGCGTGTTTTCTTGACTAGACTTATTATGGTTGGTCTTATCATTGACATGCTTTGGACTTAATGAATTTGTCTTATTGATTGATATGGTCGTTTTGAATGTGCATAAGGCTTTTCAAAGTAAATTGCATACTTTATTGAAACATCCCCCTTTAGCATGATTTTCTCTTGTGTGTGCATATGGTCTCATAATTAGTATAAGTGATGTCTAACTCTATCTTCTTCCTTTTTCCCCAACATTTATGGTTCCGATCTTCGAAGAGCCTATTATGACTTTTGAAGGAAGACTTGGAATTCTTACTGTCCATGTTATGTAGGTCATGACAACTTCTAGGATAATGCCATTCTCTAGCTTCATATATTGATTAAATAAAAAGACAATACGTTCATTTCTTTTATTTGAGTATTAATGATTTTGTAGCCGATATATGGCATTTATTGTAATGGTGTATGGGCTATGCCCAATTGTTATACTTTTGCTTAGATTGCTATAAGATGAGATATACGGTTTTAAGACAATGTTATATATTATTTATTTATACATATTTTTATAGGTATATACTCGATATGACTATATTATGTGTATGCGAGAGGTTTATGTATACCTCGTGATAGATCTAGTAAAAGTTAAAATTTTCCGCGTTTTAACCTATGAATGTATGCTAAGAGGCTAGTCTTAGTCCTCGATCAGGATGAAGACACTGGTTATGTGTAGGGGGTGCTCCCTAGATGTGACATATGTCATATGTATTCAAAGGTTTTAAAGAAGTTAGCTTGTATTGACCATGTTTTATGACATATGTTTTCTAACCTTTTTATATTGTGTTTTAACATGGTCAATTGCATGTCATTAAATGTACTCCATGAGCATGATTTAAATATTCTATGCATGGCTATCATTCTGGGTACATTACTTTGTACTAAAGCATACTCTTGCCTAAATTTTCACAAAAGTAATTCAGGTTTCTTAGTTTTATGGCTATGGTTTGATAACGGGGATTCTGTTCATTGGTTAGTCGTCATGATTTGAGGATGGACTTTTATTTTTTAATTTCTAATGTATATATGGTTTTTGATATGATGTATAAGATAGGACCTATTTTAGTCTATTGTATTAGATAGCTATTCAGATAATTTGATGACAATTCCACTTTATATTTATAAAAAGTTGGCCGTGATAACACATTGGTTCGCTTGGGGACAACAATAATTCTCAAGTGATGTGGGCTCAGGGCAGGATCAACTTTGTACCAGAGCATAAATTTCAAGTGTCCTAGGGTCTCTATGAAGTCATTTTTGTGGAGTCTTGTTGATTTGAAGCGCACCACATCTATAATTAAGAGGTTGCAATATAAAGGAATTACCTTAGTTATTTCATATTTATTTCGTGTGTTAGAGTTAATATCTATAAAGGTTCCTTCTAACTAGTTCTTGCATGTATCTTTTAGGTCATTCCATCACAAAGATTTCTCTCATATCGTCCTGATAGGAGGAATATCGAGAAACAAGGGCTACCTAATGCACGAAAATTGCAACCTTAAAGAGAGGTTACTAATGTTGAGTTCCGTGAAGCTATAGAGATATTGAGCCATGTTTTTGCCAACCAAGTCGTGCATTAAAGAGAGAATCAACAAAAAATGGTTGATATATCAAGATTCGTGAGTTCTTAAGGATGAATCCTAAAAACTACACTGGTTTGAGTGTCACTGAGGATCCGAAAAAAGTTGTAGAGGAATTGTAGAAAGTGTTTTAGGTTATGCACGTTCTTCATATTGAGTGAGTGGACCTAGATGCATACAACCTAAAGAGTGTTGCTAGAATTTTTTTTGAAAAATTAAAGAATGGTAGAGTTGAGGATGTACCGATAATGAGCTGGGTTGGGAATGAAAGTGCATTCATGGGGATTCTTTACCTGAAAGATAAGAGAGGAAAAGGTAAGATAATCTTCACTCTTAAGTAGCATATGAGTGTTGATAAGTATAGAGTTAAGTTCACAAAACTAACATGTTATATAATGGAGATGGTTGCTTACACAAGAAGTAAGACGATTCATTTTGATACCGGGTTAAATCATATGTCAAGTAAGAAAGTTAAGGTACTGGATATAGCAATATTGATGATAAATGTGCAATAAGTTGAGGAACATAACCTTAGAGATAGGGAAGAGTTCTGAAATAAGAAATATAAGACAACAAATAAGTCCGGAATGCAGAATAATAACACCAATCAGTCATCTTTCCATTATAAGTAAAAGGATCTGCATCATCATATGTTATTTCATCTACATCAAGGAACAGAAGTGTGTTTAATCAATATTCACGAAATCTTCGAGCTAGACCTATGTCGTCTCAAGGTAGTGTTGCACAGGGAGGTAATGAAATTCCTACATGTGCTAAGTGTGGTAAGACCCACTCGAGGGTGTTTCATTATGGCTCCACCAGTTTCTCAAGTGTGGTTAGAACAATATATTTATGATAGAATGCCATAAGAATATAAGGTAACGGAAATTAGGGCAATAGAGCTATGTCTTCTACAATTGTTTCCCAAATCGAGGTGAACCTAGAGGAATTACTTAAGAACTAGTAGAGAGCAAACTGCCTATATGCTATAACAAGTCACCAAGAGCAAGAGAATTGTCCAAAATATTTTACTAGTATTATCAAAGTCTTTAGTTTTGATGTTTATGTTTTGCTATATCAAGGATTGAGTCTATATCTAGTGAATCCCTATGTTGTGATTAATTCTAATGTTCTTCTTGAGAAACTTCTTGAGCCCTTAAGTGTTTCTACAACTTGTTGGTGAGTCTATTATAGGTGAGTGATTTTATCGTGATTGTACAATTTCTCTCAATCACAAGAAGACCATCGCAGAGTTAGTTGAGTTAGAAATGATAGATTTTTATGTCATTCTAGTATGGATTGGCATCGTGTCTATTATACCTCAGTCCATTGTAGAACTCTAGTTGTCAGTTTTTATTTTCCTAATGAACCAGTTGTAGATTTGAGTAGTTTAGCAGTACCTAAGGGTCGTCTTATTTTGGTATCTTAACGCAGGAACTTTAGTAAGAGTTGTGTCTATGAGTAGTCATACTTAATTACTCTAGTTTTGTGACAACGCATATCAGTCAGTTCTAATTGTTGGTGTGTTTCTTGAAGTCTTTTCATATGATATTTATGTAGTATATCCTAAGAGTGAAATAGACTTCGGTATAGATATTTCTCTTCACACTCGTCTTATTTATATTATGTCATATAGAATTGCTCTAGTAGAGGTGAAAGAGTTTAAGGAGAAATATAAAGATCTCCTAGAGAAAAGTTTGATTTAACAATGTTTTTGATCTTAGGGTGTTCAAGTCTTATAAGAAAGATGGTTCTTTTAGGATGTGGATGGATTATCGTTAGTCAAATAAGGTTACTATCAAGAATAAGTATCCTCTTTAGAGAATTGATGATCTCTTTGATCAACTTAAGGGTTACACTTTTCGTTCTAAGATATACTTAGAACTGTCCATAATCAATTGACGGTAAGACAAAGTGACATTCTTAAAACAACTTTTAAGATCCGTTACGGTCATTATGAGTTTCCAGTCATGTCGTTTGATTTGACTAATGGACTTGCAACATTCATGGACCTTAAAAATGGAGTATTCAAGCCCTATTTAGATAAGTTAATTTGTGTTTACATTGATGACATTCTAATCCATAGGAGTAATGGATGATCTAGCAAGTCATCTCAGACTATTTCTTCAAACTCTCTAGGAGAGAGAATTCTATGCTAAATTTTCTAATTGTGAATTTTTTCTTGTTTCTGTGAATTCATAGGCTATATTATTTCTGGTGCTGGGATTCGAGTTGTAACTAAAAAGATAGAGGTAGTGCGGAACATTCCTAGACCAATGTCCCCAACTAAAGATTAGGAGTTTCTAGGGATTTGATTGTTCTTTTAGAAGCTTCGTCAAATTATTCTCATCTATTTCATCCTTATTAACTAATTTTACTCAGGAAATAATTCAGTTTAAATGGCCCGAAGCTTGTGACAAAAGCTTTCAGGAAATGAAAAATTATTGACTACTTCCCAAAATTGACCTTACTAGAGGGAACACAAGACTTTGTGCTATATGTTGATGCATCTAGAATTGGATTGGTTTGTGTGTTGAAGCATCATGGAAAAGTTATAACTTCTTATTCCGGACATCTAAAGATTTCAGAGACGAATTACCAGAACCATAATCTAGAGTTGGCTATTATAGTATTTATTTTAAAATTATGGTGACATTATCTTTATACTCTTTATATGTATGTGTTGACCAATCATGAAAGACTTCAATATACGTATAGTTTGAAATATTTCAATCCCATGTTAAGTAGGACATGAAAGATTTAGCAAAATATGTGCGTAAACATCCCTGATTAAGTGTTCTATTAAGAGATTCCAATGAAGGAGGAATACTGGTGATGAATGGAACTATATCATCATTAGTAATTTAAGTAAATGAGAAGCAATACTAAAATTCTAACTTACTTGAATTAAGGGCAAAAGTTCATAAGCAAAAGTGATGTCTTTTTAACAAGGGGAAATAGTATATTGATGTATCAAGGTAGATTGTGTGTACCAAAGGTTGATGAATTCAAAAGGAGGATCATGGTGAAAGCACATATTTCAATATATATTGTCCATCCGTATTCCAAAATGTTTTATCATGACTTGTGAAAGGTTTATTGATGGAGTATTATGAAGAGGACATTGCAGAGTTCATTGTAAAGTATCAAAATTGTCAAAAAGTAAAGGTAGAGCACTAAAGTCCTTATTGTACGTCGCAAAATATAGAGATTTTGGAATGGAAGTGGGGCGTGATGAATATGTGTTTTATTGCAGTTTTACTACTGTCTCTCAAGAAGCATGATTCGATTTGGGTTATTGTAGGTAGATGAAAAATTCATCCCATTACTTGCCCATAAAGACTACCTATTCAACAGAAGATTATGCTAGGTTATATATTCAAGAGTAGTTAGACTTCATCTAGTTCAGGTGTCAATTTTTTTTTGTATAGAGGTGCACTACTTACTGTGCAATTACAGAAGTCATTCTTGAAATGTTTTGGGTTAAAGTTGAACTTGACTACTACTTTTTATCTTGTTCTATTAGAGAGCATTATGAAGACTTTAGAATATATGTTAAGACATTATTATTTCTAAGGAACTTTTGATGGTCACCTACCTATCATAGAGTTAACTATAACAATAGTTACCACACTAGCAATGGATCTTTATGAGCTGTTTATGGGACAAGATGCATATCTCCTATGAGATGTTTTTATGTTATTAAATTTGGGTTTGTAGGACTACAATTACATCATCAAGATATAAAGAAAGTGAAGGTTATTCAAAAGAGATTAAGAATAACATAGAGTCATATGAAATCCTATACATATTTTAGGAAAAGACACTTAGAAATTGAAGTAGATGATTGGATTTTTTTGAAGGCTTCATTCATGAATAGTGTTTTAATATTTGGTAAGAATCAAAATATAAGTCCTCCATATATTGGTCCTTACAAGATATCAAAGAGGATTAGTGATCTAGCTTATGAGTTTGAGCAACGCAAGAGTAAGCAGTAGTTCATCCAATGATTCACATTTCCATGTGAAAGAAGTGCATGTTCTATCGTTAACCTATAATACCTACTAAAGATATTTGCATTAAGTATAGATTATATTACGAGGAGATCTCTGTTCATATTCTAGATCATCAGATCTGCAAGTTTAGAACAAAAAAGGTAGAATCTGTCAATGTTCTATTGAGGAATTAATTTTTTGATGAAGCTACTTTGGAATCTTAGAAGGTTTATGAAGAAGAAGTAGTCAAAAATCATTGAATCAAGAGAAATTTTAAATTAAGGTACTAATCCTTTTTTTCATATTTGTTTTAAGTTTGCATGTTGTATTAACATTTTTGCTTTTTTCGTTTTTTGAGATGAATGTTAGATGTTACACCCTTATTCAAATTAGAGTAATATCATTCAAGGATGAATTTTCCCAGTGGGGGGATATTGTAACAACTTGCTATTTGAATGAACTAAAACTAGAAAGAATCAAATTTGAATATAAAAAATTTTAAAATTTTAGCACGTTATGTTATATATGAGTTTTGGATCAACTTCAAACTGCTATAACTCTTCGTACATAATAATTTATGTGGTCTAAAAGTTTTAAAATGAAGGGTCGTGGAATCCTATTTTCAACGCCACGGAGTTTGCTAAACTTTGAGCTTGTATGAGGGAGATATGCCGATTTGTATTGGGTTGTTCATTAAATATAGTTAAGTAATTCAAGAGGGGTATTTTTGTCTTTTGTTTATCCTATAAGATTTAATCCCTTTTAAGCAATTAATTAGGGGTCTAAAATATTTTTCATTAGTTTACGCAAATACAATATAAGCTAGGGTTTTTAGAATATACTTCAAGAAGATAAAATTAGAGAAAAGAGGAGAAAGGTCAATATTTAATCGAGTTCTTGAGATTTTGTAGTTGATTTTGCCAAGTTATTAATCCCTAAAAGATATGTCAATTAACATAACATTGGGTTTGTTCACCCACACACTAATCATGTAAGTTGCAACGAAAAATGTTGTTCTAAAGTTGATGAATATTATGTTCTTAAGTATTAGCCATAATTTTAAGTTTCCAGGTTCTTGAGGTATGCTCTTTTGCAAACAAGTTGAGTTCCTCTATAGATTTTATTGTGGCTTCATTGAATTTGTTCTAGGTTGTGATTTTTAAAGGCATAGTTGATAAAACTACTTATGGTGTTTGTTGAATAAAGTTTTGGAGAAGAGGAAAAGAGCAAGCAAATAGTTGTGCGCAGGTTCACGTCACAGGACGCTTAGAGATTAAGTCCCCGGGTAATACTCCCCTCTCCACGTCACTGAAAGGATAAAGAGTCCTCTGCCTCAAAAATATATATGAAATTTAAAATTGAATTCTATAGCCGCGTCACAGAGTCAATAAGGAGTCCTCTGTCGCAAAAATATTTATGCGACCAAAAAGTAAATTCTATATCTGCATCTCGCTAATGTTCCTTAGCTTGGACCTTTGCTTGTTCTCATTAACTATTATCTTAACCTTCATAAATATTCGATAGATCCTACATTCCAAATCAAAATCTTGAATACATAATTTCTAATTCAAGATAGAGTTATGATTCAAGTATTGAGAGCTCTTCAAGTAATTTCAATGCTCTTTTATAATCACTTTAAAAAAATTAAATACTCAAGAATTGAGTATGAGAAAGAGTAGCGCTAAGTTCATTTTTTTTAAAATGATATATGGCAACTAAATATTTCCAAAAGTAAACATTTTCAAATTTAATATTAAAGTAAACTCCGATTTTTGAAAGAGTATTCACGAGGAGTTTAAGTATCATATCTTTTAACAAAAATATATTTTGATTGATAATCTCAAACAAAAGAAAAAGTTATGTTTATTAACATATGATCTAGTTATATTTCTAGAGTAGTATTGAGCACAAACATGGTACAAGTTTTTATAACTCAATTCTCCATAAACCATATATCCTACTTGAGTAGAAAGTGTCACACTTTTTAGATAATTTATTACTGTCTTTTAGCATAGACTAGTGGATCCACTTAATAGTAGGTTTCATATCCTTAAAAAATATTGGACGGAGCTAGAAGCGTAAGGAGAGATATTGTATTATCACATAGATCATAGTAAAGGTTGTCGGTTAAAGAATCTCCCATAGAGTAGTTTTATATCTTTATATATAAAAATAGAATTTGCATGATATTTTCTAATAGATTCAGTTGTTATTTATTGTTAAAAGTCTTTTCCTTATATTACATCTTATTTACTAATTTATAGGGAAATGAATCAAGTATAGTAGAGATGAGATATATGTTTCTTGCAGTTCCAGTTCAAAATTATATTTTATTTTACATTTTCCCTTGCATGCTTGCACATTTAATGTTTTGATGCCATTTGGCTAACATCATTTTATGATTCACATAGATTTTGCCATGATCTGCATTCAGCGTTTCGTTTATCCTGTTGAGTATTTCATAGTCATTTGGTAAGCCTCCATGCTTTACAGAGGATCCCTTTTATATTGCTTTTTCATCCCAGTTGTTAGAATGATTGAGGGTATAGTCCTGGCATCATTTATAGTATTAGAGTCTTTATAATTATATAGTTATTAATCCATTAGTCTTAGTCATTTAAGTTGTTTTGATTATAGAACTTTAGTTTTCACGTTAGGCAAGTTGAATGCTTTCATTAACAAGATTGTACTTTATATTATAAACTTATCTTTGTTGAGTAAAGTTTCCGTAGAGTAGTAATCAAAGAGCCAATGGTTCTCTTGGGGTAAACTATGGTTACCGAGTTTCATTCTCGCCCTTGGTGTAAGATCGGGTCGTGTAACATATGAGATTGATGTTCTATCGTTAGTAGAGGTTGGGTTTCTATTTAAAACAACCTTGTCCCAAAACATTTTTGCCCCGAGAGGTTGATTAGCTAGTGGGTTTACTTAAGCTAGAAGTTCATTTTTCTACCTTAAGCAAGTAGAAAACCTTTTTTTGGTGTTGGAGACATCAGGTGATCATGTTATAGCTCACATGGTCTCTATGTCGGTTAAGGCTAACTACTCTCATTAATTATTAACTAAAGTTACTCAAGGAGTATCTTATATGATTTCAAAGGTTATAAAGATGAAGTTATCTTGTATAGACCATAATTTCTGACTTATGTTGTTCTAAAATATGATGTTTACCTTGGTCACTTTCATGTCATTAATGAATTGTACCTTTTGAGGGTGATTTATATGTTTATTAATTTCTATTATACTTGGTATATTGTTTTGTACTAACACATATTTATTCCTACATTTTCTTAATAGTAGCATCCGAAAGACATGTTTTTGAGTCTTGTGAGTAGTATTTGAGTTCACGGATTCCCAAGCTTTGGTTAGTCGTTATGCTTTAAAAAAAGAGTTATTAATGTAATTTTTTTCATGTATTTTTTTTGGAACATGATATATGGACTAGGTACAAATTCATTTAATTACTCTAGATGGCTTTAAAGAAACAAAGTGTCTAGTCTTTCACTTTTTTTTTATAAAATGTTGTGGACTTAAACTATTCTTTTAATCTTAATTTCATATTCTATGAGATCTAAGTGTTTTTTATGGATTCCGTGAGGGTTATATATACAATGTTAAATGTAGGGGGTACCCCCCAGTCGTGACATGTGGTCTGTGATTTATGGCCCAGTTAAAATGTAACGACCTGTTTAGTCAGTTCGCGAAGTAAAACTATTTTTTATAAAACCTAACTGGGTCGACGGACCACACGACGGACCGTCATGGTCACAACGGACAGTGATGGACTCCGTCGTCCCACACTTGTGTAAATTCTTCTGTTGCTCTCCTCATTGCCCTCGACGACATGTAGGACGAACCATCATATGCACAACGGTCCGTCGAGAGTTTCCATTCCAAAACACTTCAACTCGAAAATCTGGGTACTGGGATCAAATCTCTGAACTTTGCGACGAAGTTGCAGCACGGACCGTCGAAGATACGACGGACCGTCACAAACCTCTTTACTGAATTTGAGTCTCTGAACTTTTGACGGACCTGCAGGACAGCCCGTCATAGATACGATGGACTGTCACGAGTTGCGTAACCCTGACTGGGTCGGATTTTTGCTAAAAGTTTTAAAGGGGTGTTTTGGAGAATTCATGACAAACTTTATGAAATTAGTGGGGTAAGTTTAATAATTTATTTACTTGGGGGTTAAAGGAGATAACCTTGAAATAAATAATGGGTTACTTTGGTCATAATGAATTATATGATAACTAGGGTAAAAGAAAAAGAATTTGGAGAGGAAAAATAAAAAGAACAGAGAGAGGGAGAATGAGCGAGAAAAGGGAGAAGCGAAGAGGAAAGCAAAGGCATTGAGAAGTAGCTTGTTTGATCACGATTCTTTCGTGGAGGTAGGTTATGGTTTGTTTCTATCTGATAGATAAACTCAAAATAGAGATCGATATGTGTTGGGTAGTATTGTAAAGTCTTCTATATGCTTGATTGTGTGTTTGTATGTTGTGATTTTGGAAATCTTTAATCTTTCCCCTCTCCATTAAGATGATGCCTTGACATAAAGAAGGCTTGATGAACTAAAGTAATGAGATAAATGGATCAGGTTTCACGTTCCGACACGTTGTATTAAGGGATCGGGTGTCACGTTCCGACACGTAGCATTAAGGGACCGGGTGTCACGTTCTGACACATAGAATTAGGGGATCAGAGTGTCACGTTCCGACACATAGTATTAAGGGATCAGGTGTCACGTTCCGACACGTTGCATTAAGGGATCGGGTGTCACGTTTCGACATGCAGAATTAGGGGATCGGAGTGTCACGTTCCGAAACGATAACAATGAAGAGAAGTAATCTTGAATTATGTTAATGTACTCAATTCGAAGAACGTTTTTCCCCAAATGAGTATGGTGTGGAGGTTTGAGTCCTCAAGGGTATGCTTGGTGTTGTTGCCAATGGTTATTGTACTTGTTGATTGTCACCTGTTAAGTACTATGGTTGATTTTATATTATTATTCAATATATATTGCTTTCTATTCTCAGTTGGCCGATGATACCTACTCATTACTTGTTCCTTGTACTGACCCCTACTTGTATTTTCTTCTTTGTTATTTTGTGGAGTGCAGCAAGTGCGCCATCGACTTCGACTCGCCCTCAACTCTAGCCAGTCTCCAGCATATCAGAATTCAGGGTGAGCTATTGTTCCTAGCTCGTGCTGGATTCTCTCATTCATGCTTGATGTCTTGAAGATCGGACATGGACCATCTTTTTACTATTTTTAGCTTCTTTAATACTCATAGATTTAGAAATTCGAGGCTAGATGTTCTTGATGTGATGACTTCCAGATTTTGGGAATAATATGTATTGAGTTTTAGAAGTTATTTAATTGATTTTCGTTAATGAGTTTTGAGTCTTCCGCATTATATTTTGTTCACTATGGTTGAAATATTGGTAAATGTTGGGGTTTAGATTTTTTGGTTCGCTCACATAGGAGGATAAGTGTGGGTGCCACTCGCGGCTCGTTTTTGGGTCGTGACATAAAAAAGAGAAGGTTTAAAAAAATGACACGACCAATGTACTATCGGTAAGACAAAGTTCAGTTGTCAAGGGCCTGAGGTCCAGAAGCCTAAAAGACCCATATATGATCCGAACGATAGACCATAACAATAGAATTTTGTCCATACCACTATCAGTCGATCAAGGGGCATCGATTGTGGGATCGACAGTTAATTTTAACGGTAGTTAGGTCTTTTCCTAATTAATCTAGCTTAATACTAAATTTTTTTATCATCTTTATATGAACCCTATATATGTATTTAACCCCTAAATTTCCCAATAGAATAATTCACTCAATTAACAAAAAAAACGAATTGTCTTACATATTTATTTCTCTAGTATAAGAAGAAGATATAAAAGAAAACGAACAAGGGAAAAAAGATTGAGAAGGAGGAGGAGGATAAGAAGGAGGAGGAGGAGGAGGAGGAGGAGGAGGAGGAGGAGGAGAAGGACAAGGTTAGGGAGGAGGAGGAGGAGGAGGAGAAGGAGAAGGAGAAGAATGAGGAAAAGAAGGAGGAGTAGAAGAAGAAGGAGAGGATGAGGTTGATGAGAAGAATAAGAAAAGGAGTAAGAGTAGGAGTGGGAACAGGAGTAGGAGTAGGAGGATTAGGAAGAGGAGGAGAAGGATTCAACCTAGGTTTTCAAGTCAAGTAATTACTCCACCATTTAAGACAAGAAATGTTCTGATAGGTACGATAGTTTTCATCCATGGATTCGTTCCATTCATGGAGTTCTCCAATTCTCCTATTTTAAAAGAGTAAAATTCCCCATTTAATTTATGGTTTTCTTCAATAGTCATGGGTTCTTTTGATTACTTATGTATGTGATGGAATTATGATGTTGTGATGTGGGTTTTGAATTAGAAAGGAGATTTCGAAATTATGCTTGTTCTTATGAAATCAATGTTATTATTTTATGGATTCTTTAAGAGTAAAGTATAAATTATGATGATGTTGTTGTTGTTGTGTTTTAAGGATTTCTTTTTTTTACACATGAAAGCATGATCTAAAAGGTTTTCTTACATGGTAAGAATTCTAAGGTTGAAAGGGCTTATCAACTAATTGAATCAATGATAAAGACCTATCCTAATGAAATCTACCTTTTATTTGATACTTAATTGTACCTTTTCATCGATTTCTTAAATTGGAAAGATGACATGCCCTTCAATAGATAATAAGAATTAGTAAAAATCACTTTTCTATGGGATAAATTATTAGCATCGAGAGAATATTGAAATGTGAGTTTTATTGTTACTAGAGGTCGGGTTTCTACAAGAAATTCCCTTATCCATTATGTATATGCCCCCATATTATGATTATCTAGGTGATGCAGTTAAGAAAGAAAGAATAGTTCTTACCTTGGAAGTAGGACAATCTTTTAAAAAGTAGGAGCAACTGGGGGATCATTTTATAGCTCATATGGTCTCTATGTTTTCTAAAGCTAATTCCCAACAATAATAACGAACTATTGTTACCTCAAGAAATATTTCATATCTTTTAAAAGGTTTTTAAGATGTTAATATTATTGACCATGCTTTATGACATGTTTCCGGATATTCATATATTATGTTTTAGCTTCATCTATTGCATGTCATGAAATGTACTCAATTAGGATGAATTAGATGTTTGAATTTTTATCATTCTTCGTATATTATTTGTACTAACATATACACTTTCCTACATTTTCCTAAATGTAGTCTCTAACATTTAGGTTTCTTAGTTTGGTGGTTAGTGGTTGATTATGAGTTTTTTTATTTTGGGTGAATCCTCATGCTTTTCAAGACATATTTTAATTGTTTAAGTGCTTCTTATATTTAAGTTTTTGGAAATGATGCATGTGCTAAGTCCTAATTTCATTTTATTTAGTAGATTTAAATCAAGACAAAGTGCTTAGACTTCAACTGTACTAGAAAACTTTTGACATGAAATGTTGTTTTACTTCCTTTGTCCTATTTCTTATTTTTTGAATTCTATGTGGCTTGTATAGGGTGTTTCGGGGTCCTATACGCCAAGTTATATATATAGTGTACTCTTAGGTCGTGAAACAACTAAACAAGTAAAAGATGTGCGCATCCCACATCCTTTAATGTTTCAAGAATGAAATTATAATTCTAATAAGACTTCATAAGTATTAATGATTTGTAAATCAAGTTATCTAGGTTTTACGACTCCTGTTAAAACTCTTTTATATTAGTACCATGTAAAAATAGTTTTTCCCATGAATGATAATGATGTAAAAATGCAAGAACCGCAATCTTACCACAAAACATTGTTGAATGAAAAAAAAATTCAATACATGTAATCACCACCATTCAAATAAGCAACTCATATGAGACAAATATAAATACGACCATGCTACCAAGGTGGGGAATACTAACCTTGGATTAAACAAGTCCTCAGACATGGACATGGGAAAATAATAATTATAATATCTCAAAGGATCATAATAACCATACAATTAAACAACAAAATAATGGATCAATAAGAACTTTCAAATAAAAAAGGGGGAGAAAAAATCAAGAAACTACGCCCTACCCCAAGTTTATAACTGAGCACAACTAGTCATTAATAGTATATTGTAGTTTTTAACCTTCTTTTTTGAATACCATGATATTCCTGATGCAACCAAAGGACTACTATAGTGAAGATTTTGGAAAAGACACAAGCTTAAATATCTATGTTAGATTTGGTGATGAGCTCACAACTGCACAAAAGGAAAAGGATGATATTTATGTATCCGTGGGTACAAATACTGATAATACCGCATCTATGATAAGCCATGATATTCTAGGTCACCCTTTCTAATTTTGTGATTAACAACTACATTTTTAAGATAGAAGGTAAAAATTTTACACACTCCAAATGAATAGGTAAATGTAGACATTAAAATTTTCTAAATGATTTAATAATGTATTGAAATAGTGTATTTTAGAATTAGAAGTCAATTTGTTCAGTTTTAGAGTGTTTGGAAGTCAAATGTCCAAGATGTCTGGAAACTAGTTGAAATTGAACTAATGTGTGTCGTAGTGTTTTGTAGTGAAGTTTTGAGTGATTTTTTGAGGTTTAAAGTGAGTACCGATTAGTCCTATGTATAGAAAGACATGTAAAGGGTCAAAAGGCTCGATATTGATGCCATGGGGACAAGCCGAAGGGTCCCCAAGAAGGACCCAAACATGGGCCACCAAACCGCTAGTGAGCCTAGATTGATGTCTATTGCGCGACATGCGTCAAGCACATGATAGGAAAATAATTCCGTGGACGTGGGGTCAACAATAACCTTATTTTCTCAAAAAAATTTCCAACATGAAGATCAGGAGGTGACCTCGCGACTCGCAGAATGTCTCAGATTTGGCTGCCTCGTTTTTAAGTCAATTATGAACTTTGAAAAGGGTCCATATAGTTTAGGGGTCTTTTAGGAACTTTGGAGTTAATTTATGGACTGATTCAGAACTTTATCGATATCATTTCACCCACAATTACAAACCCTAAAGATAAAATAAAATATCTCTCCAAAACTATTCCTCCAAAAACCTCCATTTTAAAGAAACTTCAAGCTCCAAGGAAGAAGACAAAGTTCTTTAAGTTTCTTCACAAAATTTTGTGGGTTTCTTCACATTGAGGTGTGTTATATGAATCCTTGACTTTTCATCCATTCAAGGAGCCCATTTTAAGACTTTTTAAAAAGGGTTTTCAAACTCAAAATTCATCCATATTGAATTCTAAGCATGGGTCTTGCATGAAATTTTTTTAGAGAATGTTATATGATATTTTTCAATGTTTTTTGATGAATTAAAGATTAAAAATAAATGACCCTATGCTCAATCCTATATCTAAACTTTTGGCTTATGAAGTGGGTTTAAGGTGCTTGATTTGATATGTAAGAAGTATGGTCTTCTCTATATTGTGATGGGATTATCTACTACCTTATTATACTTTATTATGGTGTTTGTTGTCAAATATTAAGGAAAGGTTGTAAAGGCTTAGATAATGGGTAAGTTATTCTATCTTGGTTACGATGTGTTGAAGTAGCTCTTGATTGGTATGGTCCACCTTTGGTTGCGGTGTTTACTTGAGGTATATGAATTTATATGTGTATTGTGAGAATGTCCTTGAAGGCATGATATGTGAAGTGAAGAATTGATTTTGATATGTATATGTATGATATGTGTTAGAAGGTTAAAATAAGTATCTGGAAGGGGTTATGTCTAAATGAAGTATGTATTTGGTAAATAGGGTATGCTAATGTTTAAATTGTGATAAATGATGGTATGATAATGCCTAGAAATCAATTTTAATGAATGATGGCTTATATGTGCAAAAGTGTTCTCACATATACTCACACACACACACGTGAATGCATGTAGGAAGTCAATGAATGAAAATTAGGGACTGTAGGGGTAGACACTCTTCGTGAGTAGAGATGACGTGTCTAGACAATCCCTTCTATTCCTAAGTATGAGAAGTGGGATGTTGGAGTGAACTCTCTTCATGAGTTGAGATGAAATGTTTAGTAGCAACCTCACTTTTCCCGATGCGCTTTCCAAAGATAGGTTGGAGGTTTGTATGCTTCATGAGTTGAGATGGGGTGTTCAATAGTTATCTTTTAACCAATGGTCAATGAATGTTGAAGACTCCGTGAGGTAGTTATGCTTGGCACCAAGAGGATTTGAAGAAGATGTTTGTACACATCGTGAGTAGAGATGTTCTATCTAATGTACCGCTTGAGTTAGGTGCTTCTCATTAGTAGAGAATGGGTTACTTATAAGAAATCTCATTTTCCCTTAACTATGCCCCCACGTAGGTGTAGGTATTTTAGAATGCATCAAAAGACTAAAGAATATAACCCTACCTTAGGCAAGTAGGAATCCCTTATCCGGTAAGGGTAGTACCGAGATTCAATGTATAGCTCTCATTGTCTATGTCAGTTAAAGCTAGCCCCCAAAAATGTATGTAAATAAAATATGTATTCTTAAGGGTGAACTACTTAGGGTAGGTAGTGGAATGGGATGTTACCTATCCATTGCACAAGTAGACATTTGGAGGGAGTCTTGGTGTGAACTTGTATAAAATGTATGAATGGGTCATTACATGATGTGAATAAAAGTATTTTGATTTATTTCTAATATTAAGGAAGCATGTTGATATTGAATTTTTCATGATAAAAGTTATTTATGTGATTAATCTGAAGTGCCTACTCTAAGGTAATTCCAAGGAACACTAAGTAGAAATAGTACTATGGGATTGTACTTTCACATTCCACTAAATGTTACTTGGGAGTCGTCTTAGAGTATGGCTCTTATACGAAGTTCCTATGTATAGGTATATTTCTCTAGTGACTTTTGCATTGAATAGTGACTTGCATAAATGAAATGAAGTCTCCTTTTCCTTAGTAGTCTTAAGGATCACATAGAGAGTCATTGAGGAGATTGTATGGGCAATCTCGTAGTCATAATTAGGGGAACCTTAGGATAAACTTGATATGCTCAAACATAGGATAAACTTGATACGCTCAAACTTACTTCTCAAATGAGATGTAATGCGGTCGTGTCAAGTAAATAACCCAACTAGTGAAGTTGGGATCGTTCCCACGAGGAAAATAGTCTAGACTTAACTTCAACTTGTTATTACTATTGTTCGGTTGATGACTTCCTTAGAAAGTAAAAGCATAAAAGGGGGGTTTTTATTTCCTAATGAGCAAAAATAACTAACGAACTTTAAAGAGACACTTAACAGCTTTTAATGTTGAGTTTTAATCAAGTAATCAAAGTAACTAGGGTTTACGTGTTCCCCACAGGTTCATAACTTGATAATTCTAACTATAACAATTCTTTCCTAGTATCTTGCATGAAAAGTGATAAGTTATGTAGTTCTAAATCCTTGGTCCGGCATCTACAAAATCTCACTCCGCACCTTGGTCCGGCTACGTGTGTTGCTTTCCTAACCCTTATCCTTACCTCATATTAAGCATCGTATTCGATATTTGACTAAGTTATTACCTCGCACCAATCAATACTAGCCTATTAGATAGTATACACTAAATCTATGTTAATAATTCTTTTCCTATTATCTACCTCCTTGGTCCGGCAAGTAGCATTAAGGCGAGTTCTAACGTTGATCATCCGTTAAAAAGACTTCTAAGCGAAAGAATTATTAATACATGCAAGACACGATTCTAGAATTGTTATTTTAGCTAGGGTTTATCTCATTATTTGCCTATGGTTCCCACAACCCTAGTTATGGAGTTTAGTTCCTCATAGCCATAAACACAATATTCAAATATGGTAAACAAGAATTCATGTACTTACTTCAATGAGAAAGAATAAAGTCCGAAAATGTGCTTGATTAATCACCAAAAATCACTTGTAAGAATCTCTAACAATCAAAACACTCAAAACACAAAGTCTCACAATATAATGTTTAATATCACAGAGTCTAACCTCAAAAACGAGGTTTTTCAAACTATTTATAAAAAAATAAAAACCTAATTAAACAAGGATTCTAATTACTTGAAATCTGCCAAAACGCGGCTGGGTCGACGGACCACGCGACGGACCGTCGTGGTCATGACGGACCGTCGTGGTCACCGTCGTCCCATACTTGTTGCAATTCTTCTGTTGCTTTCTTCATTCCCCTCGACGGCAAGTGTGACGGACCGTCATAAGCACAACGGTCCGTCGAGGGTCTCGTTTCAAAATACTTCAACTCTTGGAATCTGGGTACTGGGAGCACTACTCTGATCTTCACGACGAACCTGCAGGACGGACCGTCATAGCCATGACGGACCGTCACAAGCTTCGTAATCCCACACTTGGTCAGACTTCCCCATCTTCCTTCAGCAGCTTCTCTACGCTGCCACTTACGGACCGTCACAGGCACGACGGACCGTCATAAGCTCCGTAGGTGGTCTCTTCTGCATTTTTCTCTCAAAACCTCCGCACTCAGCTTTGGAAAGATTTCCTGCAACACAAAGAGAAACTTATATCAAAATTAGCACAAAAAGGGCTTACGGACACACTAAACTTAAGGAAAAAGTATTAATTATACCGTGAAACCACGGTATATCAACACCCTCAACTTAAATTCGTTGTTTGTCCTCAAGCGAAGCACTATGACTCACTACACAATCTTTGTACAATAGTATTCATGTTTTTATCCTTTGCAATCATTTGGCTATCAATCCCGATTAATCTCATCAAATCTATGCATGCTATCACTATTAGGCTTGAATTTTGTGGGATTCGAACATGACAAGACTCACTACGCACTAACAGCTATCCTCTTCAATTTCTCACCGAGAGGCTAACAATTCCGGTATAGCAACTAGTGTCCTCACTTTAGAACAAAATCCTCATTTTTCACACAATGATTTCAGTTTGAGTATAAGGATTACATTTCAACACTCGCTCTCAGAACAAAGTCACACTCATTCATACCTATTGCCATAAGCTTGCCCTTATTTTCACTGCCTTAAGTTCGCTATACAACCCTTAGGATCACGATAGGACTTTTTTTGCTTGTAACGTAAGCTCAGAGTCAGGTAGGGTATATTAAGGTATACTTTTGTGACTTTTTGACCTCCTTGACATATCGGCTAAACCTTCCACTTTCTATCACTTTATCTCGCCCAGTTTCTCCTATTCTTTCACCTTGCTATTTTCCTTCTTTCTTCATTTGTGTAAGTAACTCTTTTCTTTTCTCGTTTGTAATTCTTCAATATTTCTCGTTTTTTTAAAAGAGTTCTTGAGTCACTTTACTTTTGTTCTTTCTCTCTCTTTGTTCTTTCAACCCCACTTTCCAGAGCATTCCTCAAAACAGCCACCCTCAACTCATGGCTTTGCCATGAGTCAAGGTACACAATACCCAAAGTCGGGTCAGGGCCATACGAAGGTTGTTTATACATTAGCCACCCTCAACATATGCTTTTTGCATAAGGTGAGGTGCACATGTCAAAGGAGGGACCAGGGCCAACATATTGTTCCCAGAAAAGATCAGTTGGGATGAAAAAGAAAGGTCTAATTTTAAGCTCAAATTATTTGGATCAAAGAAGGATAACTTTCATTTGGTTATCTTTTATTTAGGCTAGAAATGGGCTATATTGAATAAGGGCCTATGATCCTCTCCTAATTGTCTGTTACAGCTTACTTTTAGCAGGACTAACTAGGCAAGTTCTAGCTCAGTATCAGTAGTGGACTATTCAACTTTCCTCACACTCACTTGACATCTCATCACTATACCAGATTATCAGACACCTAGTTCGACTTGAAGATTTAGGGTAGTGCAATGGTGTAACTCTATTTCATGTTTAGATCTACAAAATTATCAGTTACTACGCCTTTTCATGCAACATTTTCCAGTTTTATCGGGATATCATTTTAGCCATCATGCTTCAGAGTTAAACTATGTACAAAAGATATAACGTGCCGGTTCAACAGAAAAAGTAATCACTCTTTTGGGGAAAAAGAACACAGGCAAGAAAACCCCAAAAGAGGATAGTGAGTTGGGCTACTCAGACTTCACCCTAACACTCACTTTCCATTTACCCCACCCCCAACAAAAAAGCATGCAATTGTCCCCAATGCATAAAAAAAATCTAAAGATTAGAGGGGTAGGTGAAGCAAACCTGTGGCGCATAGCGCCGTCGATCAACAAGCTGGTGGGTCTGGTTTCATAGAACCCACATCCTCTGCAATCTGGACACCCTCAGTGATGTCCTCAGCAACAACCGTACCCTCAGTAGTGCCTCCTGCTGTCTCTACAATGCGGGAGCTAGACGCCCCAGCTGCTATCTGCGATGCTCTGATCTGGTGTGCCTCCACCTCAGCAAGTGAGGCTCTCCTCGCGGCCTCCATCTCTCAGCGCTCCTTCTTCCTTGCTCGCGCCTCATCCTCTGATCGACCCCTCCGCCTCTTGGCACTCTCTCTCGGGGAAGATGGGGGAATGTCTGGAGTATGAAACAGGGCCGCCAATACAGTATCCTCAGCAGGCTCGACAGACTCCGGCACTCTTGCCTCTAGGATCGTGTCGATGTCTGCACGAAGACTGTCGACTGCAGCCTGAAGAGTCGACACATCTACCGGAGGGGCTGGTCGAGCTAATACTCTCAATTCAAAGGCATCTAGGCGCTGGTTAACCTCAGCAATCTTCCGCTGCATCTGCCTCTCCATACGCGTTTCAGACTCAGCAATAGACTTCTGCATCCACGGCTGGATATGATGCAAAAGAGTGGCCATTTGTGCCTCCAGTTTTTGGACTCGAGCAAGCGGGGCCGGTGTCGGTTCGGGTTAATTTCATTAATCGCGCGACGGTTCCCCGACGACGGTCCGTCGCACATGCGACGCCCCGTCGTAGGTTCCGTCGTGTGTGCCCTAATTTCAAAAATGACAGAAATACGTACCTGGTGTGACGGATGCATACGAAGGTCCGTTTCATTCGCAACGGTCCGTCGTTGTATCTGTCAGTGGCTACTGCGGAGTAGTTTTCTGCAGAATTTCCTGGTGCTGTGCGTGCAAATTTAAAACCCATTTATAGAAAAAATGCTACCATTATTAAAAAGACGATAAGTATTGGGTTGCCTCCCAACAAGCGCCAGATTTAATGTCGCGGCACGACTGGGGCCACTTGATTACTCAGACTTCATCAAGATGGTATGCCTCGATCACTTCATTCGCCGATTCAGCATGCCCTAGATAGATTTTTATGCGCTGTCCATTCACCTTGAACCGCACACCCTCCTTAGTTTCCAAGTCAACTGCTCCATGAGGGAATAGTTGGGTAACCGTGTAAGGACCAGTCCATTTGACTTGAGTTTGCCTGGAAACAAGCGCAATGTGGAATTGAATAGAAGCACTAAATCCCCGACCATAAACTCTCGTATTTCAATTTTGTTGTCATGATACTTCTTCATCTTTTCTTTATATAGTGCTGAGCTTTCATAGGCTTTCAAGCGAAATTCATCAAGTTCATTCAACCCATTTAACCGTTGCTCTGCAGCTTCGCTCCAATCCAATTTTAACTTCTTCATAGCCCACATGGCTTTATGCTCTAACTCAAACGGAAGATGACAAGCTTTCCCATATACAACTTGGTATGGAGACATACCTAAGGGAGTCTTATAAGCTGTCCGGTAGGCCCAAAGAGCATCATAAAGCCTCCTTGACCAATCTGTTCTACTAGCATTCACTATTTTGGACAATATCTATTTTATCTCCCGATTCGATACCTCAACTTGCCCACTAGTTTGAGGGTGGTATGGAGTTGCCACATTATGGAGAACACCGTATTTCTCCAATAACCCCTTGAACAATCTGTTGCAGAAGTGGGAACCCCCATCACTAATAATGGCCCTTGGAGTGCCAAAACGGGAGAATATATTCTTTTTCAAGAAAGCAGTGACACCCTTCCCTTCATTGTTTGCGAGAGCTATGACTTCGACCCATTTAGATACATAATCAACTGCTACAAGAATGTACTTCATCCTATGAGAACTCACGAAAGGGCCGATAAAGTCAATACCCAACACATCAAATAACTCAATCAC
Organism: Solanum chmielewskii; assembly: GCA_027704785.1. Taxonomy (NCBI): domain Eukaryota; kingdom Viridiplantae; phylum Streptophyta; class Magnoliopsida; order Solanales; family Solanaceae; genus Solanum; species Solanum chmielewskii. The sequence goes on from JAKWIX010000322.1 coordinate 14,721,762, forward strand.
AAGAATGGGGTTTAGAGGGAGCTCTTGCTTTCATGAAATACCACCATCTCGTTGACATTTGTCACATGATTTAGCAAACCCATGAGCATCTTGATGAAGAGTTGGCCAATAGTAACCACATTGCAATATCTTGTGAGCGGTTTGGATACCACTGTGATGTTCGCCAACATGTGAAGAATGGCATGCCTCCAATACACTCAACATTTCACATTCTGGCACACAACGCCGAATAAGCCCGTCGGCACAACTCCTATACAAGAATGGTTTATCCCAAAAGAACTTCTTCACCTCGTACATGAACTTTTTCCTTTGATGAAAGGACAAGTCTGATGGAACAATATCACTAGCCAGATAGTTCGCAAAATCTGCGAACCATGGAATCAAGTCTTGTGAAGCAGCCAAAACATGTTCATCGGGGAAAGTATCATCAATGTCAGTCTTATCCCCTAACTCTCTCATAGCTTCATCCTCTAGACGAGACAAATGATCAGCAACTTGATTTTCAGTCCCTTTTCTATCCAGCACTTCAAAGTCAAATTCTTGCAGCAGTAATACCCAACGAATCAGCCTTGGTTTCGCATCCTTTTTCGCCATCAAATATCTCAGTGCTGAATGGTCAGTATGCACTATGACTCTAGTACCTAGCAAATAGGAGCGAAATTTCTCAAAAGCAAATACTACTGCGAGGAGTTCTTGCTCAGTCACTGTGTAGTTCTTCTGGGCTTCATTTAGGGCTTTACTAGCATAGTAAATTGGGTGAAGGATTTTGTTTCTTCTCTGTCCCAATACTACACCAAGAGCGACCCCACTAGCATCGCACATTACCTCAAATGGACTGTTCCAATTCGGAGAAATAATGACAGGTGCAGATACTAACTTCTCTTTTAGCTCACCGAATGCTTTAAGACAGGATTCATCAAAACAAAATTTACATTCTTTCTCCAGTAATTTGCATAATGGGTGTGCAATCTTTGAAAAGTCTTTGATGAATCTCTGATAAAAACCTGCATGCCCAAGAAAGCTTCTCACACCTTTCACAGAGATCGGCAGGGGAAGTCTCTCTATTACCTCAACTTTAGCTCGATCAACCTCTATGCCCTTTTCATAAATGCGATGACCCAATACAATACCCTCTTTCACCATGAAATGACACTTTTCCTAGTTTAGTACCAGATTGCAGTCTTCACATCTCTTAAGAACCTCAGATAAATTGGTCAAGCATCGCTCAAATGAATCACCAACCACAGAAAAATCATCCATAAAAACCTCTATAGTATCCTCCACCATGTCAGAAAATATTGACATCATACATCTCTGAAAGGTTGCGGGTGCATTGCACAACCCAAACGACATTCTTCTGAACGCAAAAGTCCCATATGGACAAGTGAAAGTGGTTTTCTCTTGATCTTCTGGTGCGATAGAAATCTGATTATACCCCGAATACCCATCAAGAAAACAATACCACCCTTTTCCGGCAAGTCTATCCAACATCTGATCCATGAAGGGCATAGGAAAATGGTCTTTTTCAGTCCATGAGTTCAGTTTACGGTAATCCATACACACCCTCCATCCAGTAACCGGTCACATTGGAACAAGTTCATTCTTTTCGTTGGGGACCACAGTCATTCCCCCTTTCTTAGGTACACACTGAACCAGGCATACCCAACTACTATCGGCGATTGGATAGATTACTCCAGCATCCAACCACTTGATAATTTCCTTCTTCACAACCTCTTGCATAGGAGGATTCAAGCGTCTCTGGTGCTCAATACTCGGCTTATGATCAGGCATGAGTTGGATTTTATGAGAGAAAATACCAGGAGGGATCCCAATAATGTCCGCAATGGTCCACCCAATAACTCTTTTGAACCTTTTTAGTACCTTCACCAAACTCTGAACCTGTTGTTCATCTAGGTCTGATGCAATGATTACTGGCAAAGAGTCACCATTTCCTAAGAATTCATACCGAAGATGAGGTTGGAGAGCTTTTAATTCAACTTTTGGAGCTTCCTCTATAGATGGTTTAGCGGGTGGAGACTCGCGATTCTTCAAAGCTCAAATTTCTTCGGTTTAAACCGAACATCACCTCGGTCAAGAGCCGCGACTAATGACTCATACTCTTCAATGCAATCGCTATCAAAGTTCATTATCACTGCCGCTAATGCTTCGACACCTTGACGTTCTTCTATTTGTGTCTCAAAGGTCTCACCCATTTTGTAGGATATAGCAGATGCCGATTGGAGCTCACCACTCTACCTCATGGACCTACAAATATTTAAGGTCACTTCCTCACTGTTCAACCGAAATTTCATCTGCCCCTTTTCCATGTCTACTAAGGCTCTTCCCGTAGCTAGGAATTGCCTCCCAAGGATAATAGGCACTTCAAAATCAACCTCACAATCAAGAATAACAAAATCGGCTGGAAAGATGAATGACTCCACTTTTACTAGCACATCGTGGAGTATTCCTATAGGTCGTTTTACTGTTCGATCAGCCATAAGTAGCCGCATCGCAGTGGGCTTTGGGTCACCCAAACCCAACTTCTTGTAAATTGAGAGGGGCATGAGATTTATGCTAGCCCCCAGATCACATAATGCATTCGCAAAATGTAATAGTCCGATTGTACAAGGAATATTAAACGCGCCCGGATCTTCTTTCTTTCGGACCAGAGATCTGGTAGCAGTAGCACTACAATGCTGCATTCTATCATCATCCTCAAAAGTGACCGATCTTTTCTTTGTAACCAGATCTTTCATAAATTTGGCGTAACCGGGAATTTTTTCTAAAGCTTCTACCAACGGGACATTGATAGAAAGTTGCTTCAACATTGTTATAAAACGTCGGTATTTGCCATGCTCGGTCTTTTTCACTAATCTCTGAGGAAATGGGGGTGGTGACCTAGGCATAGAACTTACCTTTTTAGGCACTTCAGCATCTTTTGCAGTGTTATCCTCTAATTCTGCATCAACTTCTACCACTTTATCAGATTCTGTTGTCACCTTATTCTCAGCAGATGGCATAGGTGGATCAATGGTTTGCTTACCACCGCAAGTAGTAATTGCCATACAATGTCCATCATTTTTCGGATTTTGAACAGTGTTGCTAGGAAGAGTGCCCGGTTGCCGTGTGTTCACAGTTGCAGATAATTGGGACAATTGTAACTCAAGTTGCTTAATTGATATTGCATGGGTATCAACTTTTTGCCCAATACCCGCTAGATCATTCCTCAACTCTTTATTTTGCTCATCACTCTCATCGAACCTCCTCATCATTTTATGCAACATATCCTCAACTCGCGACATACTACCTCTACCATCCCTAGGAGTAACTTCACGATTTTGAGGAGGAACATAAGGTCCATTTCTGTCGTTTCTGTTACCATAGCTACCCCTGTTGAAGTTGTTGTCGCGATTGTAGTTTCCATCTCGGACATAATGACCCTCCCGATTGTTGTTACCATAGTTCCGACCTTGGTTCCCTTGACCTTGGCGCCAATTTTTCTGATTAGAGCCTTGGGCACTTGGTCGGAAACCCCCCATCTGTTCATTTACTGAATAGGAATCCTCCTCATAATAACACTCATCGATTGGAGGTGGTGGTTTAGCCAAGTAGTTGACTGCATTAACCTTTTCTGCACCCCTAGTGACATGTTTTAGTACCAACCCAAGCTCAGTTCTCATCTGAGCCATTTCTTCCCGAATATCATCTGTGGCTGGGTTGTGAGTGGACTGCACTGCGAAGGTGTTTCTCCCTGTATCGGACTTCCTAGTACTCTAAGCTTTGTTGTTACGGGAGATTTTCTCTAATTTCTCAGCAATCTCAGCATAAGGGCATTCTCCATAAGATCCACCTACTATAGTGTCCAACACTGCTTTATTGTTATCATCCTGTCCCCTATAGAAGTATTCCTTTAGAGACTCATCATCAATACGGTGATTTGGGACACTTCTCAAGAATGAGGTGAATCTATCCCAAGAACTACTAACTGACTCTCCTGGTAGTGCCACAAAGTTATTCACCCTGTCTTTGTGGTTTAATTTCTTGGAGACCGGATAGTAGCGTGCTAAGAAGACATCCCGTAGTTAGTTCCAAGTGAAAATGGAGTTGTATGGGAGCTCAGTAAACCACATAGCAGCCTCTCCCGTCAGTGAGAGAGGAAACACTCTGAGACCTATTACATCTAGATCCAAATCAGGCCTCCCCACACAACTTTTACACACTGCCCTTACCTTAGCTATATGGGCATGTGGATCCTCAGAAGGTAGCCCTGAAAACAAACCTCTGGCAGTGAGCATTTGCATCAGACTACTAGTTACCACAAAAGTGTGGCCTGTGGGTAGAGGAGGCAAAACCAGTGGCCCATCTGAATCTGCTATGTTATCATAGCCTCTGTAGTATGCTTGGGGCCGTGGAGCGGGATTCTGTCCCCTCTGTTGATGTTCACCCGGAGCATCGGGTAACATCTGACCATGAACATTAGCCGGAGCTGGGATGTTCTGGTTTGGATCCTCATCATTGATTCTCAAATCACGATTCATGTTTCGCAGTGTACGTTCTAGCTCGTGATCGTAGGGGAACAACGGTTCTCTTCCTCTCCGTGTATTTGGCATACAAGGAGGATAGTTCTGAAAAGAAATCAAAAACAATAAAACAAAGTAAAATCAAGAAAATATCAACTAAACTATAGTAAGAAGTTCAAGTTAATCTAAAAGCTAAATTCCCCGGCAACGGCGCCAAAATTTGATACGCTCAAACTTACTTCTCAAATGAGTAGTAAAGCGGTCGTGTCAAGTAAATAACCCAACTAGTGAGGTTGGGATCGTTCCCACGAGGAAAATAGTCTAGACTTAACTTCAACATGTTATTACTATTGTTCGGTTGATGACTTCCTTAGAAAGTAAAAGCATAAAAGGGGGGTTTGTATTTCCTAATGAGCAAAAATAACTAACGAACTTGAAAGAGACACTTAACAGCTTTTAATGTTGAGTTTTAATCAAGTAATCAAAGTAACTAGGGTTTACGTGTTCCCCACAGGTTCATAACTTGATAATTCTAACTATAACAATTCTTTCCTAGTATCTTGCATGCAAAGTGATAAGTTATGTATTTCTAAATCCTTGGTCCGGCATCTAGAAAATCTCACTCCGCACCTTGGTCCGGCTACGTGTGTTGCTTTCCTAACCCTTATCCTTACCTCATATTAAGCATCGTATTCGATATTTGACTAAGTTATTACCTTGTACCAAACAATACTAGCCTATTAGATAGTATACACTAAATCTATGTTAATAATTCTTTTCCTATTATCTACCTCCTTGGTCCGGCAAGTAGCATTAAGGCGAGTTCTAACGTTGATCATCCGTTAAAAATACTTCTAAGCGAAAGAATTATTAATACTTGCAAGACACGATTCTACAATTGTTATTTTAGCTAGGGTTTATCTCATTATTTGTCTATGGTTGCCACAACCCTAGTTATGGAGTTTAGTTCCTCATAGCCATAAACACAATATTCAAATATAGTAAACAAGAATTCATGTACTTACTTCAATGAGAAAGAATAAAGTCCAAAAATCTGCTTGATTAATCACCAAAAATCACTTGTAAGAATCTCTAACAATCAAAACACTCAAAACACAAAGTCTCACAATATAATGTTTAATATCACAGAGTCTAAGCTCAAAAACGAGGTTTTTCGAACTATTTATAAAAAAATAAAAACCTAATTAAACAAGGATTCTAATTACTGGAAATCTGTCAAAACGCGGCTGGGTCGACGGACCACGCGACGAACCGTCGTGGTCACCGTCGTCCCATACTTGTTGCAATTCTTCTGCTGCTTTCTTCATTCCCCTTGACGGCAAGTGTGACGGACCGTCATAAGCACAACGGTCCGTCCAGGGTCTCGTTTCAAAATACTTCACCTCTTGGAATCTGGGTACTTGGATCACTTCTCTGATCTTCACGACGAACCTGTAGGACGGACCGTCATAGCCATGACGGACCGTCACAAGCTTCGTAATCCCACACTTGGTCAGACTTCCCCATCTTCCTTCAGCAGCTTCTCTACGCTGCGACCTACAGACCGTCATTAGCTCCGTAGGTGGTCTCTTCTGCATTTTTCTCTCAAAATCTCCGCATTCAGCTTTGGACAGATTTCCTGCAACACAAAGAGAAACTTATATCAAAATTAGCACAAAAAGGGCTTTCGGACACACTAAACTTAAGGAAAAAGTATTAATTATACCGTGAAACCACGGTATATCAATATATATATTTCTCTAGTGACTTTTGCATTGAATAGTGACTTGTATAAATGAAATGAAGTCTCCTTTTCCTTAGTAGTCTTAAGGATCACTTAGAGAGTCATTGAGGAGATTGTATGGGCAATCTTGTAGTCATAATTAGGGGAACCTTAGGATAAGTTAGGATAGAAGTAGGTCATGTGTAATTTTGGGTTTACTATTAGTATGCTCTCATATTATGAAAAACTGAAGTTTTACCTTATTTGCTAAATGATGATACCATATGAGGTTTTGTAACTTAATTGATGAAGGATTTCATTAAAATTGCATGACTTGTGTGTTTCAACTAAGTATGTACACATATTTGAGGCCATATTCTATGTTTCTTTAATTTTTTTTAAGACTCATATTAGACTATTTATGTATATCTTTAAATTTAAAGGGATGTGTCCCTATGTTTTTTAAGGTGCGTCTTAAGATTTAGTTATGACGACGAGACTTATTCCTCAGCTTTTATAAAAGATGTTACTTAGTATTATATTTTCTGAAAAGATTTAATTACACACTACTTTTCATATATTATGTAATGAATGATTTATAAAAGGCTTGTGCAAGACCTCTAAGAGGTCTAGTGCACTGTGTTCTTACCTAAAGATTTCCCTAACTTCTAGGGTGTACTTGCGGGTTGAAACAACAACAAAGCTTTGTATGTCACTAATAAGCGTTGAAAAAATTTATAAATTGTTTCTTCGTTGATGATGGATCCGGTCTTAATATTTGTCAACTATCAATCCTTAAATTGTTAAATTTTAACTTAGGAAAGGTTTAGTAAAGACACATTGGAAATGGTAAATCTTTGATTCAAGCGGGATGTGTAGAAATTAGTGCTGAATTTTAGGTAATTGATATCAACACTAGTTACGACCTGCTATTGGGGAGACCATGAATGCATATGGTCGGGTTTGGGCTTTCTACCCTCCGTCAACTGATTAAGCTCAAATGGAGTGACCATGAATTGGCCATTTATATATAACGAAGTCATTCAAATTTTGTATGAACAAATTGTTCATGAAGTCGTTAGAATTTCTGACTTCTACGCTGTAGAAATTGTGAATGTGATCGGTGTTGATTTTACTTTGCATTGTCTTAGTCCTTCTATCTACAAGATTATATCCATTGTGTCACAACTTTATAGCATCTTTACTTGTAAAACAACATGACCACGAAGGGGTGTTTTACATCCCTATTGACATTCATTCATTACAAAGGTAGCTAAAATAGTATGTAATTCAAACCCTTATCAATAAAATTAATAATAGAATACTAATTTATAAAGCAATGGAATACTAAAGTCTCTCATGTCCATCCTAGACATATTCTAAAAATAAAATAGGGACACGACCCTTTACTATGGAAAAATAATACTGACTTGTCTATTACATCTAAACGGAATAATAAGAGTTCTTTGTCCTCGATTCCATGTGGACATACCCTATCTTGGAGGATTAGCAATCCAAGCCTTCATCTAGGAAATCCAATATTTACCACAACCTACACTTGTAGTAAAAACTTGAAGAAGATTGTGTTATCAAAATTAAGCACCAACAATAATGACAAAGAAAAAATAGCGTTCCCATTTTAAATTTGAGCACAATGCCATAGATACCTCTACCTTTACCATCAGCCTCCACTTCAAGTACCCTCAAGCTATAGCTTGTGCAATGGGTAAATAGCATCACATACCACTATACACACAAAGGTACCACCTTAAGGTCACAAAAGTGAACTTACCATACAATCTTTCAACCATTACAAAATAAACAAGTCATAGACATAAACATCAAATGAATCACATCATCACATTAAGACCAAAATCTAAGAAAACTCCAAGTTGTACTTGTGCAATTTCCAAGAAGCATCCCATAATAAAACTCACACTAAGATATCAATTGAAGTCACCATAGACAAGGCTCATTCATATACTATAGATCATGACAACGAAGTAACTCAGAATAAAGTCCAAGCATAGGATTCGTCCTTACATTATGTACAAGTGAACATTCTTCAATAGCTTTCATTATTTTAGGAACACCATCATTCATTACATATTTTATTAACATAAATAAAATGTCATTATAAGAGCACATTCATTTTAATAGCATTATAAGGGACACAATATGACATCTCTCAAATTCCTACTAGTGTAATGCATGGATGACATCCATTCTACCACCCTCACTAAGTAGTACATACTTAAAAAGACATAGTTCACTAACATTCGTGGTATGGGTAAGCTTAAACGATACAGACAATATAATCAAGTCATGGAATCCAGGAGTCACCCTCACCGGGTAAGGGATCGCTACTTGCTTATGGTATGGTCATTATTTCTAGTTTAAGTAGATCCACTAGCTTGTAACAAATATGTGCACATACTTATGAGATAGGGAGATTGCTACAACATACTTTCCTAAACTCATGTGAGAGCATCAATCTCAAGAGATTGCTACTAGAGACCCCGCCTCAACTCACGTGAGAGTTTCCATCTCACATCACTATCTACTTGAGGGCATAAAATTATTCCCCATGAAGTAACACTTTCATTACATTCGTTTATTATGGTATGAAAGATTACTACTAGATATCCCACCTTAACTCATGTGAGAGTAGCAATCGCAGACCCACCATTTATTAAAAGGGACATAGATTGCTACTAGATACTCAGCCCCAGCTCATGTGACATTATCCATACCAACCCGTCATTCATTTATTAATTAAAAAGCTCAAAGGAACATTGAGATTGTTACTAGACATCTTACCTAGACTAAGGTATGAACATCTATCTCAAATCCCACTTTTATTCATTAGGAAGGGATTTAGATATTGTTACTAAATATCCTGTCTCAACTCACATATGGCGTCAACCCCCAGCCCCATATTCATTCAAAAGTGTACAAATAAATAATAGCCTTTCAATTAAAACTTTTTCATTTTAATTACATAAGATCTTTATTCATTAATCATTCCTTCTTCATTCATAAGTGTATGTGCAAAATTTACTTTGAATCAAAAAATATTGACATTTTATACAAAATAAACATTGTATCACTAAAATCACATGTATATATACATAAGGACATAATAAAATTAACTTCATTTAATTAAAATTCATATAAATAGAAAATAAGCACCTCCAACTTTAATGTTGATCTATCATCACATTAACAATTCCACTTCAACAAGAAATTAACCACAATATGACTTCAATGCTAAATTTAAACTAACCCATACAACCAATACATCAATAATTAACCATGATTAAGCTTAGATGATGGTACAATTCAATAATTTAAATCCATTTAGGGATATTATCAACACTAATTTATGATAAATAACCCAGATCATAAGGCACAATATTTAAATTGAAACAAGTCATGGGTTCAAATAGTTTTCATCATAAATCATCAGTCAGATAGTAATTCAATTATATATTACTATTAGAAACCTTTTTAAATCATTTGATTGAAAAACCCATGAGATTGAGTTAAATTGGTGTTTCTCTTTAACTTGAAAATATTGGAAATTGACTCTATGGATGAAAGATATCCTTAGTTAAAGGGTAACCATACCTTATACATGATGAATCAATGAAAATAATTTAAAAACTTGAGGAAATTGACCTTGTAACCTTGACTTCTTTACCTGTAATGGAGTTCTCGTTAGAGAGAGTGTTTTCGAGAAAAGAGGTTTCTAACTTTTGGGGTTTTGAAAATAATAAAGTCCAAAATAGTTTAAACACTTTTAGTACTGTTAAAATATCTTAATTTAATTAATATAACGACCAACACATTAGTTGGGACTTGGTAAATTCACCCCTAAGATGGCTTGACTTTGCTAGTAAGCAAGTGCCAAATGACGACTCCCCATCCACAGACGTGGATGGAATGACGGCTCTTGATTTGCATTCATGAATTGGGTATGAAGCATGGTTTTTGGGTCCTTGACCTACGGAGTCCATTAAGGGGACGTCGATGGATCTACAGCGAATGGACCCCTTCATAAGGTCAGTCCACTTTTGGGCAGTCTTTGTTTTTCTGGGGATCTTGGAGGCTAAGCTTAGCGTCCTTCTCAAGGACCCTTGTTGTTTTCCTTGGAAAGTAATACCTAGACGAATAACCCCTCACATAACAAAAATGACTTCATACAACATACAGTAACATCAAACACCATCAAACATCATATAAAAATCAAATCCACACACGGTAGGCTAACTTTACCTAGTTCTTTTTTTAGGGTAGTTACAAATTGTCATCCTTAGATGTGGTTTTGAACCAGGTTTGACATTGGGGAAGTGTTTTTAAGGAATCATTAAGCTTATTCATATTCTCATTGGAGGTCCATATTCCGGTTTTAGATATGTCATTATTGAAAATTATAATGTAGAAGTGATGAGCAAGAATTTTGATCGTTCATTGGACAGGGTAATAACTTACTTATATAAGTCATTTAAGTGCTGGAGTATATTAATGATGCTACTCTTAGTGAAGGAATCTGAGACATTGTTAAAGAAGTTGTTGCAATTATCAACGAGGCGACCAAGACATCGAGCATTCATGATTATGATTCGTAGGATCAATTTCCTAATTGGACCTCCCCCACACTTATGATTCCCGTCTGGTCTTGGTAGAAGATATGTCTTTTAGTGGTTCATTGAAAATTATTGGCAGTTTTGAAAAGGCTTGACACCCACCCTTTATGCAATTTTTACACAATTAAGTTTTAGATTCCCCCCATAATGTTTTGGAAAGGCAAGCTGACCTTTGTTCATGGACAAAGTTTCCTCTTCTTCTAAATTTAAATGAGATCCTCTTATAAAAAATATCTTAATTACTTATCTATATCTATATCTATATCTATATATATATATATATATATATATATATATATATATTTCGTACCCAAATTTGTTTGTCGATGATTTCAATAATCATAATTTCTTAATGACAACATTATGCCATGTCAAGAGGTGAATGAACCAAATGAGCTAGATGATAATGAATGCAAGGACCATGAATAATATAATGTTACACCCGAGCATGTAGTCGAAGATTTTAAAAGTTTGAGGACCACCATAATCCAAATCTAGAGAAAACTAAGACTGTGAATCTAGGAGATGCGGAATGTGTCAATGATGTGAGAAACAATGTACACCTTACTGAAGATGAAAGAAGGGAGATCATTCATCTACTCAAATTTAACATTGAAAAATATGTTGTCTCATAAAGACATGCTAGGACTAAGTACAAACATTATTACTAGTTTGCAATTGGAAGGAAGATTCACTTATGGTGGGTGATAAGGTGGTGGATTTGGTTGTGGCATAGGTTGTCATAGGTGGTTTGGATAGTTGTGAATTTTTAATGTGGGATGTTTGTAGTTCGGATACGACTTTAATGAGGAGAACAAAGATTATGAACTTGTACTAGAGTAAGAGTGGTTAAATACATCGATATCTTCCTTATCTCGTCATATTCGGGTTGAATTACTTTCTAAATTTTCTCATTTTCCACTCATACCAACCTTTCCTTCATACCTCCTATCCTTTTATTCATTTCTTCTATTTTCTTAGAAACATTAGCAAGAACCTTTATGATGTTCTCCGAACTCTCTCAAATTGGACTTATATTAGACATAATACCTACAAAACTCAATAAATGAGGTTAGTAGAAAGAGCCTCATGTCACCCGTATGTAGCTCTCAACTCACCTTCTATGACGGTGTCTCAAAATTGATAGTGAACTAGCTCCGTTCAATCATCTCAGGATCACCTACCCTTTGTTATGGAATGGATTCTTAATAATCTTATAAGAAGGATGACCCCAAAAAAAAAACTAACGAACTTGAATAAAAAAGGTTATCAAGAACTAAGATGAGAAAAGTAGAGTAAGGAAGCACCAAAAATTTCAGTCACAAAATAAACAATGTAACAAAAATAGAAGAATTAATTGTTTTTACTTAATTTGAAGGATTAAAGAAATGATTTGATGTTTAAAAACTAGTTAGCAATTAATGAGAGATGTCGATTAATTGTTGGTTATTTGAAATATAGAAGAAAAATAAGTTTACAAGAAGAAGAAGTGAATTTGTACACTAAGAAAAATTTTAAGCATCACAGAAGTCCATCCCTTGAAAACTTTAATTCGATGATTTGTTGATTAAAACTAGCTAAAGTAAAAAAAAGATGTTAAGTAATTGTTAATTAGTTAAGGGATTGAAGGGAAAAGTGGTACAAAAATAATAACAAAGTTTTGACACTTCAGAAAAATTCTAGGTACAAAAAACATCCCATATTTAGAATATTTTTGAGGTCTTTGGCTAAAACTATTGGTTTTGGTGTCTGAAATTGAAGCACACTCACATCAGATGCGACTAGGCGTCGCTAGCAGGTTATTTGCTGCGCTTATTGCTGATGCAATGTCATGTGGCGCTACCGTGGTAGATGGCTGCTGATGTGGTTGTTGATGTGTCGGTCCATATGGAAATGAATTTTCTTTAGATTTCATTTTATTCTCAAAATTCCACTAATGGACCCCAATAAACACCTTTGAACGACATTGACTTTAAAATTTGATTCAAATTTACTTTCTTCTTTCTTCTTCTTCAAGAACAACTTGAAGACACCAAGAACACACAATAAGTCACAATACACTCAAATTAACTCGGAATGGGCTTCAAAATTTATGATTACCTTCCCTTTAACTAAAAGAAAAAAACCTCAACAATTATTAACATCCAATTACTCCTCAATCAAAAGACCCACATTCAAAATTTGAAAATTTTGAAAAACATGAAACCCTTAAATGATAACTTCACTTCTACAACTCCAAATTGATCAAATTTTAAAACCTAAACTACAAAAAAAATTCAGAACAAGGATCTAGTGTCAAAAATAACAAATGAAAAAAAAATCAGTTTTTTTGACGATTTTTGGACATTTTTTTTGTTTTTCAACCCAAGACTAGATTTGTAAGAACAAACCTATACCAAGGCTCTGACACCAAATGATAAGGATAAAAAAAGTTAAATAAATAAAGAAATAAAGGATATAGGGATTAATACTCAAGCTATTAAAATTATGGGAAACAAGTGACTAAAACCCTCACCTCCCAATTTATTTCAACAACCAAAATTCAACCCAAGGAAGAATAATAAAATGGAAGAAGGAATAACAAAAAAGTAACACTTTGATTAATCAAACTCAAGAAGTTAACTGGCAATCCGAAGAATTCGGCCTACAATTCAGTAATTACTGACTAAGAAGAAACTACAATTTGATTGTCAATATTCAACATAGTCTATGTTTTAAAAAATTATAAAAGATTAATATTTTTTAAAGGAAATAGAGAAGACAATTCTTTGATAAATTTTACCCTTAACGAGATAAGGTCCTTGATTAGTTGCCTTTTTCTTAATTGTTAAATTCATAGACACTTTGAAAATTTTACCCTTATTGAGACAAGGGCCTTTTATGTTTGACATTTTTTTCGTGAATTCTTGATGTCATTAAATTTCCATTTGCACATATGGCCTCTTTGTTTTTTCCTTCGCATTTTTATGTACCGTACACACAATGTATGTCCTTCTTTGGATCATCAAGCTCTTTGAATGCTTCCCTTTTCATGAACATTGCTTGTAGGCCTTGGAGATCCTTTGCTTGAGTCCGTGTGAATGTCTTGAGGGGTAAATGCTGCTCATTTTAGTTTCATACATACTACTCATATTATCACCATAAGATCTTTATAATAAAGAAAATCTAGAAAATACACCTTTCATCATGACTTGGGGCGTGTATCATTATTGGGTGTTTCCATTTAACAATAAGACTTCAAGTTCTACTTTAATGAGTGCAATCAAAACTATTTTTAATGATATGATTCCCAAAGTGATCAAGGTATATGTTTTTCATATCAAGTCCCATGAGATTTAAGATATATTTACTCATTTGAGGAAGTTCTTTGATCACCCTCGTTGATACTACTTGAAAATAAATCTAGCTAAATGTATTATTGGAGGGCTAACTCACAAGTTATTGGGATTTATAGTTTGTAGAAGGGGAATAGAGATGGATCTCTTCAAAATCAGGACGAGTAAAGAATTACCTCCTTGAAAGACCAAGGAAGCATTTATAAGCTTCTTGTGGAGGTTGAGTTATATTACCTAGTTCATACCTCCATTTACTGTAGTTTGTGAGGCCATCTTTAAGCTGTTGAAAAAGGAAGCACTGGACAAGTGGACCGAAAAATGTCAAACTTCTTTTAATTTAATCAATAATTACTTGTCCAATCCATCGGTGTGGGTCCCTCCACGATAAGGAAGTCCATTGTTGCTGTATTTATCTGTCTCGGATAACGCAATCAGATGTGTTCTTGATCAACATAATAAAACTAGGCAGAAGGACCTAGCGATATACTATTTTCGTAAGAAGTTCAGTCCGTACGAGGGTCGTTACACACTTTTGGAGAAAACATGTTATGCGTTGACTTGGATGATTAAAAATTTGAGATCTTATTTGTCATTTAATATTATATACTTCATTCCCAATATTGATCGATCGAAGTATGTTTTCCTGAAGTCAAGGCCAATCGGGAAGTTAGTTAAATGGAAAATTCTTCAAACTGAATTTTACATTGTGTAAGTGACTCAAATGGCGATAAGAAAACAAGCCTTGGATGATAACCTCATAGAGAATCACTTGACCAAGAATATGAACCGCTCAAATTTACTTCTTTGATGAAAAAATGATGCTTGTGCGAGAAAACATTTCTAAAACATATCGTAGTTGGATAATATTCTTTGACGGTGTAGAGAATCAAAATAAAAGGTATTGGAGCAGGCATAGTATCACAATCCAATTAGTACTATCCAATGGCGCCTAATTAGATTTCACCTACAACATCACTGAAAATGAGACTTGAATCCTCGGTTTTAAGATCTACTGTCATTACCTGAGTCTAGACCCCAAGCGACCGGCATTGTTGACCTCTAAAAGGTCGCAGACAAGCCTACAAACGTCATACTTCCTTCATCTAGGTTAATTTTAGCGGAAAATTTGAAACTTTTTATCATGCTTACTAAACATTCTTCTAAATACATAATTGTTCACCATCAACCATCTAACATTAAGATCATCAAATGAAAGAAATAATTTATCATAGCGATAAAAATGCACTTGCAAAAATGGCACCAATACAATGTCTGGAAAAAAATGGGAAAGAAACGCTAGTGGAACATACTCCCCTAGCTCAATCCTACAACTAAGCTAGAATGTAAGTGGTCAAGCATCCTTAATGCATGAGGTCCTACTAAGCGTTGATCCTGTAGCTCTAGCGTCCACCTTTGCCAGCACCTAAAAGTTTAGAGTTGTATTGGGTTAGTACATAATTGTACTAAGTATGGGTAAATGCAAGCACTCACCAAGGACATGGATGAGTAAGATTAGCTCTTTCCCAACAACATTATTATAGGGGTCTAGTTAGTGGACTTGACAAATTGAGATTAAGATTGTGAGTGAGCTTTTAAAATTTAAATTAGGAAAGTTTATGAGCTTTCCAAATTTGGATTAGGAAAGTTATACCATTAGACTAACATGCATCGTCATACTTAACATTTTGCACATAGAACACAACAACGTACACATAGTACATATCATAATTCCTATAACACATAATGTTTTTCATATAATTCATTCGTATGTCGTGAAACCTTGGAATCATGGACTTTCCATAAGACTTCCTGAAAATGAGGTCTCAACATATAGGACCTCAACTAGGGAGTCTGCTTTAATAAACACAGATTCTTCTTTGTTTATTCATATGTACTTCATTTTATTTTATTCATGTGCCAATGTAAACACCACCTATACCTAGGATGTAGTTTAAGACTTTCATCGTGTTCGTTGTGCAATTACCAAGAATGACCTAATGTCATTACTTGAATCTTACTCACCTATATATTATCCTATCCTAACACCTTTGGTATCATTCATTTCATTATGTGCATCATTTGAGGCAGACTTCATACATTCATGGGGATGTTTAACTTTAACCGACATAGGTCATGTGACCATCATGAAATCCAGTGTTATGAAACCCCACACCAAACGTAGGTGGAATTATCGGCCAATGAAACCTAAATTATGCAAGCGTACATGGGAATTGAACCCCACCAGATCCCTATATTGACAATAAAGGTTCGAAGACTAGAAGATATAAGGAGACCCATACCCCGCATGCCCGGCAGCCTCATCTCATGAGAGGTACGTCAACCTTCGCCTTTCACAAAAGAAGGCATCACCGCTCATAGCTAGTCTATCAGTGCTCCGTATCAAGTTCCATTACATCCAACTCATATGCCATGGAAGTTGGCTTATTGTATGAGGAAATAATATCTCAATAGATGATGTATCATCTCATCATTAGTATTAAGTATGTTAATCTCAATTCATTCATTAGTTTTTATAGATACTGGTCTGTTCATTAACTTAACACTCTCATAGGTGAGTACATTTTGGTATTATTTATGTAGGCTCATTTGATATTGCTATCATTTTTTACATTTGTCTCATATCATGTTGTCACCACAATCATAATTATTAGCACATTTGCTCTTCATAATTACTCTCCCCTTTTTAGATGAATGTTCATTTCATCATATGTCAATGCGCTTGGTCATTTGTGTGTTTCACTCTCTTACTTAACCCTTCTAGGGCTTTACATTTCATTACATAATAATCATTTCATCGTATGCCAATGAACTTGGCCATTTAGTATGTTTAAAACTCATACTTAACCCTTCGAAGGTTACATCATTTCATTACATATATCTAAGACTCACTTATTTGAAAACGTATTCTTGAATTATAGGTCTATACATACAAGCCATGAGACACCATTCATAGTTTGTTTAAGTGATTCATATTTTCTTAAGATTATGTAGTACAAGACATATGCATCATATATGTATGCAAAGATCTCGATTTCGATCTAAATAGGCAGCATTATTGTTGAAGACTTAATTCACGTATGATTTATGAAATTATACGAAATTTGGGCAAGGGAACCTAATTTCGAATCACTTAGATAACACTTACATTATTTTTTTCATTTATTGTATTTTTGTCCAAATGACATTGGGACCCTAGATCGAGCACAAAAACCAACATTTCCTGTTTATTTTTCTCCTTTGAATTACCTCTTACTTGGCCGAGAGTTTGTGGCATCAAACACCCACAACCCCTTGTATTCTTTTTTATCTATTTCTCCTTGTCTATTTCGAGTTGGTTGTGAGGTTATGGGATCAAACCCCCACAACCTCTCTTTATTTTCTTTTATTCTCCTCCTTAAATATGCCTAAGAGGTCGTGGGTTCGATTCCCACACGCCTCCCCCCCCTTTTTTTTTTAATTCTCCCTCTTACATCTTTCTAAGAGGTCGTGTGTTCGATTCCCACACGCATCCCCCATTATTTTTCTTTCATTCTCCTCCTTAATCAACCTAATAGGTCGTGGTTTAGATTCCCACACGGCTCCCACTTTATTTTTCTTGTATTTTCCTCGTTAAATCTGATTGAGAGGTGGTGGGTTTGTATCCCACTCCTCTCATTTGTTATTTTTTTCTTTAAGTTACATTTTCCATCAAATACCATGGTTTGAATCCCCTTCACCACATTTCCTTTTACTTCTTTATTTCATGGTTTTTAACATGGTGAAGTCACGGGTTCAATCCACCATAACCTCACTTGTTTTAATTAATTTTTTTCAATATGTTTAACCCTCTTTGCTGACCAAAATTCATCACTAGAATCTGGAAATTTCATTTAATTTTTCAGCATCCTTTCCTAAAGTTGCACCTTAGTTTTTAGGGGAATTTCATAATGCATTTAGAACGTTAGGTGCGTTTTGATGGATTCGTTTGGACAAGAGATTATCCCTCAAATCAGCAGCATTTTTGAACTCATATAAACATCACATTTTACATAAACATGTGAACATGAAAAATAATGAACTATCACACCATTTCAAGTCCTAAACCATGAACAATAGCCACGGGAACACCAACATACACACGTAGTTATATTTTTGAAAACATCAACATAAGTCACATAATTCCAAACATACATATAAACACATACTCATCAAGAAAACATATTTCATCCCTAGTTTTCTACAAGTAATAAACGTATGATTCAATGCGAACTAGTGATAGGGACATGCAACGGGGAACAATCCTAGTTTTCGGAATGGATATTCTGAACCTTAAGGGGTCTCTTGGGAAAGTGACAAAGATTGAAGATAACCCATAAATTTTGATGTTCAAACCTCGACTTACTTCAAAAAGAACCCTTCCAAATCCAAGAGCTTCATCACCAACTTAACGGAAAAACCTTATTTTTGCCTAACTGTTTGATTAGCTGTTTGTTTATAATTTTTTTGTGAGTTATTCGAGTGCGAAGAACTTTTGTTAACCTACTATTTTTTTACGTTATTTGGAAGAGAAAAAGGTGAATGAGAGTTGTAGAGATGGTGAGCGAGAGATGAGTGTGGGAGAGAAGAGTTTTCTTAGGCTTAGGAGTCTAGTTTAGGACATAGTAAATTAAGGTTTTATTTTATTATAAAAAATCTTATTTTTTTAAATCATCTAATAACTAATAAATATAATTTAATTACAATAATTTACCAACTTAAATTAAAAACAATTCAATTCATTGCTTCCACCTAGGTTCGAACCTGGGTGGAGCGAGACTTCACTTCAATACAACAATTTCGGCCGTCTCTCCCAAAAATGCCCCTCCACCTCATTAATTAAATAATTAACTATATATTTAGGATAATTACGATACAAGCCTTAGCCTGAAAAAGACCATTTTACCCCTAGACCCTCCCAACCTAAGATTTCATCTTTTTAAGTCCGGTAAACACTTCTTCGACTAAATCCTCGTATTAGAGATCTCTACATTGTTGGATCAAACCTTTCCTAGTTCAACTAAATCCAAAAGTTAGTTGGATTTTATGTAGGAAGTGCTCCAAGGTCTGGTCCTAGGCACATCAATCTTTGTGTACCCAGTCTAATTGTTGGCATTCTGGACACATTAAGCATTACTTAGCATATCCATTTTTAGGGTCATTACATTATCCCACCCTTTAGGAATATCTTCTCCGAATGAAACTGCTCTTTACTAAAAATAAGTAATTCATCTATAGAATGTATGCATACATAGGTATTAATACTCCCCTTTTGTGAATATCCTACTCACATATTAACATGATGATGCACATCCTTGAAACCTACTAGCATAGTTACATTAATAGACTAAGGAAATCTTTCCTAAACTAGTCTCGTCGAAGCATACAACATAAGTAAACATGTAATCCATACAAATCATCAACCAACATGATGATTGAAACATATTAACTTCATAGTAGTGCATAAACACCATACACAATCAAATACATGAAAGACTAATTAAGGCTACGCACCCGAGACTTCACCAGAGGTGCCTTACCCTACACCCCTAGACTTTAGTGAAAAGAATCATTGTCTCCTAGGAGCCTCTTCACTTGAACCATTATGTTGAACTCTCTCCTTCCTTTGTTCTTTAATTCTCCTATTCGGACAATCCTTCACCATGTGACCCGGTTTGCTACAAATCTAACAAGCATTAGAGCCCGTCATATACTCTCCTCCATGAAGTTTTACACAATTCCTACTTTTAACTCTAGGCTTGGAATCCCTATCATAGCGATCCATGGACGAACTTGACCTGCCTTGGTGGGAGAGTCCCTTCTGAAACGTGGGCTTATCCATGATTTCAGTACTACCCTTCCTTAAAAAATTCTTCTCAGCTTGTCTTGACATGTTCCCTTCCCTAGTATGCTTCCTATTCATGTTTTCCTTAGCTTGTTATACATGGACCATAAGCATGGAAAGGCCCATGATGGCATGAAACATAGATGCCCTACACTCCTCCCGGAGATTCTCATCAATCTTAGGCCCAGTGTAGATGGGAGGACTCATCCTCGTGTAGTATCTTAACCTGCTAGCCATGGTGCTGGAAGGTGGGTTCTCCCTTGTTTCTCTGCCTTCTTTTACCCTCGTATTAATATTTCTTAATCTCAAGAGTTTATGTTAGATACGCTCTTAACACCAAGAAACAGACAGTAGAGAAGGAACGATACCAGTAGAAGAAGGGAGATTTTCGTATACATCATGCAGTCTCTTATTCAGGAGAGTGGTGCACTTTACTACCGTGAATTTTAAACTACTCAATGTGATTCATGTGAACTAATTATTTCTGTAATTTAACCTTTAGCTCTGATACCATATTTGTCACGACATGAGTCTATACCCCAGATGAGACCGGTGTTGTTGACCTCTCACAGATCACAGACATTCCTACATACCTCATTCTTACATTAACTAGGTTATTTTTAGCAAAACATTTGAAAATTTCTATTTCTTTACAGTCTTACTAAATATTTTACTACATACATTATTGTTCACCATCAACCATCTAAAATTAAGATCATCAAATGAATGAAACAGTTTATTATAATGATAAAGATGTACTTGCCAAAATGGCACCAATACAATGTATGAACAAAATGGGAATGAAACGCTAGTGGAACATACTTCACTAGCAAAATCCTACAACTAAGCTAGAATTTAAATGAGCAAGATTCCTCACAAAAATGAGGCCCTAACGAGTCCGGATGAATGCTCGATGTCCGAATAACTGCAGCGTTGATCCTGTAGCTCTAGTGTCCCCTTGTGCTTGCACCAAAAATTTTAGAGTTGTATAGGGTTAGTAAAAACTTATACTAAGTATGGGTATATGCAAGCACAAACCAATGACATTCATCAGTAGGATTAGCTCTTTCCTAACAACATGATTATAAAAGGTCATATTTGTGGACTTGCAAAATTTAGATTAGGAAAGTGAGTGAGCTTTCCAAATTAGAAATAGGAAAGTTTATGAGCTTTTCAATTTTTCATTAGGAAAGTTATGCCATGAGAGTAACATGCATCATCATACTTAACATTTTGCACACAATACACAAGAACGTACACATAGCAAAAATCATAATTCCTATAACACGTAACATTGTTCATATCATTCATTCATATGCCATGAGACCATGGAATCATGGACTTGACATTAAGTCATCCCAAAAATGAGGGCTCAACATATAAGACCTCAACTAGGGAGTCTTGTTTAACAAACACAGAGTCTTCTTCTTTTATTCATATGTATTTTATTTCGTTTCAATCATGGTCCAATGTAAAACTCCAGCTATACCTAGGATATAGTTTAAGACATTCATCTGCTTCGTTCTATAATGACCAAAAATGACCTAATGTCATTACTTGAATATAATTCACCTATAGACTATCGTATACTAATACCTTTGGTATCATTCATTTCATTATGTGCATCATTTGAGGCTGACCTCATTCATTCATTAGGAACTTTAACTTTAACCGATATAGATCATGTGAGCATCATGAAATCCAGTGTCATGAAAACTCACAACAAAAATAGGAGGAATCATCGGCCGAAGTAAACAAAACATGCTAGCGTACATGGAAATTGAACCCCGCTAGATCCCTATATTAGTAGTATAGGTTCGACGACTAGGTCATAAAAGGAGACCCATACCCAGCATGCTGGACAGTATCATCTCATGAGAGGTACGTGAACCTCCGCCCTTCCCAAAAGAAGGCATCACCACTCATAGCTAGTCTATCGGTGCTCCATATAAAGTTCCATTACATTCAACTCATACTTCATGGAAGCTGACTTCTAGTATGAGGACATCATAGATCAATATATGATTTCTCATCTTATCATTTGTATTAAGTCTGTTAATCTATATACTTTCATTAGTGTTCATAGACACTAGTCTCTTCATTAACTTTACACTCTTATGGTTGAGTACGTTTTGTTAACATTTACTCAGGCTTATTTGAGATTTATCTCATATTTTACATTAGTCTCATATCCTGTTTTCACCACAATCATCAACATTAGCACATTTACTCTTCCTAATTACTCACCCCTTATTCGTGAATGTTCATTTCATTATATGCCAATGCACTTAGTCATTTGTGTGTTTCACACTCCTACTTAATCCTTCTAGGGTTTCATCATTTCATTACATAATAATCATTTCATTGTATGCCAACGCACTTGGACATTTAGTGTGTTTTACATGCGTATTTAACCCTTCTAGGGTAACATCATTTCATTAAAAACATCTTAGGTTCACTTATTTTAAAAAAATATGCCAGACTTATATGTCTATACTTACAAGTCATGAGACATCATTCATAGTTCATTTCTTCTTAAGTATATGTAGTACAAGACTTATGCATCATATATGTATGCCAACATCTTGATTTTTATCTAAGTAGGCAGCATTATTCTTGAAGACTTAATTCATGTATGACTTATGCATCTACATGGAATTTGGGCAAGGGAACCCAATTTCAAATTCCTTAGATAAGTCTTTCATTTTTTTAATTGTATTTTGGTCCACATGACATCGGGACCCTACATTGATCCCGAACATCAACGTTTCTTCTTTATTTTTCTCCTTTGAATTACCTCTTACTTGGTCGAGGGGTTGTGGGATCAAACCACCACAACCCCTTTATTTTTTTTTATTATCTATTTCTCCTTGTCTTTTTGGAGTTGACTATGAGGTTGTTGGAACAAACCTCCACAGCCTCTCTTTATTTTTCATTTAGTCTCCTCCTTGGTCGTTGTTTGATTCCCACACGCCTCTCCCCGTATTTTTCTTTTATTCTCTTCCTTAAATCTGCCTAAGAGGTCGTGGGTTAGATTCCCACACGCCTCCCCCATTTTTTTTCTTGTATTCTCCTCCATAATCTACCTAAGAGGTCGTGGGTTCGATTCCCAAAAGCCTCCCCTTTTATTTTTTATTTATTCTCATCCTTAAATCTGATTGAGAGGTGGTGGGTTCGAATCCCACTCATCTGATTTCTTTTTTTTTTTTATAAGTTACATTTTCAAGCAAATACCATGGTTCGAATCCCCTTCACCACATTTCCTTTTACTTGTTTATTTTAATAATTTTGAACATTGTGACTCCACTGGTGCAATCCTCCATGACCTCACTTGTTTTAATTCATTTTTTTCCAACATTTTGAACCCTCTTTGCTTACCGAAATTCATCACTAGAAGCTAGAAATTTTCATTTAATTTTTTTATCATCCTTTCATCATGTTACACCTTAGTTCTTAGGGGAATTTCATAGTGCATTTATAACATTTTAGGTGCGTTTTACTGGATTCGTAAAACAAGAGATTATCCCTCAAAGACATTATCCCTCAAATTAGCCACATTTCAAACCATATGAACATTACATTTACATCAAAACGTGTACATGAAATATAAAGAACTATCATGTCATTTCAAGTCCTAATCTATGAACAATAGCCACATCAACGCATACATACAAACGTAGTTACATTTTCGGAAACATCAACATAAATCATATAATTTCAAACATTCATATAAACACAAAATCATCACGAAAATACGTTTCATCTCTAGTTTTCTACCAGCAAACATAACGAACCTATGATTCAAGGTGAGCTTCTGAAAGGGACATGCAACGGGGAACAATCCTAGTTTTCGAAATGAATATTTTGAACATTAAGAGGTCTCTTGGGAAAGTGACCAAGATGGAAGAGAATCCATCCCTTTTTTATGTTCCAACCTCGACTTCGTTCCGAAATAACCCCTCCAAACACACGTCCAAATCCAAGATCTTCAACACCAACTTGACGGAAAAACCCTTTATTTGCCTAACGTGTTTTATTAGTTGTTCGTTTATAATTTTCGTTGTGAGTTCTTAATGTGTGAAGAACATTGGTTTAACTACTGTTTTTTACGTTATTTTTCAGAGAAAAACGTGAGTGAGAGTGATAGAAACGTGAGAGAGAGAGATGACAGTGGGAGAGAAGAGTTTTCTTAGACTTAGGAGACTAGTTTTGGGCTTAGTCAAATAAGGTTTTACTTTATTATTAAATATCTGATTTCCTCTTATTTTAAATCAGATAATATCTAATAAATATAAATTAATTACATTAATTTACAACCTTAAATTGAAAATAGTTTTATTTATTGCTTCTACCTAGGCTCGAACCCGATGGAGCAAGACTTCACATCAAGAGATCAATTTCGGCCATCTCTCCCACAAAACTTCCCTCCAACTTATTAATTGCATAATTTATTATATATTTTGGGTAATTATATAATACCATTAGCCTGGAAAAATACCATTTTACCCCTAGCCCCTCCCATCCTATGATTTCCACTTTTTAAGTCCTGTAAAGACTCCTTTGAGTAAATATTCGTATTCGAGATCCCTTCATGGTTGGACGCAACCTTTACTAGCTCAAAGAACTCCCCAAGTTTGTTGGATTTGATGTAGCAAGGGTTCCGAGGTGTGTTCCTCACGCATCAATCCTGTGAACCTGCTCTAATCGTTGGAATTCTAGACACAATAAGCATGACTTAGCATATCCATTTTTAGGGTTGTTACTTCTACCAATATGAAAATTATGAGTTGTTTGTAATGGAGATTTAAAATTTCCTAATGCACCAAGTTCAAGGATCATGGACCTTCAAGGAACCAAAGATCATTTATGCACCAAGTTGTTCATAAGATTGAATTTACGCACATTCCAGGACACACAATGACTTGCCTGATCCTCTTGCCACCATTTATTGAATTATAAAATATCCAAATACAAGTTATTTTAACTATTTTGACATAGAGGAAAAACAACATGTTAATTGTTCTGATGTTAAAGTACAGTGAGACGGTTTGCCCTCATATTTTGACATAATGAAATACTTTGAAACTAGAACATATCATGAGAATCTCATATTGAATAAAAACAAGGAAATATATTGTCTAACAATCTATTTTAATATTTTAAATCCTTCATTGAAGGACTCTAAATTTACGTCTTCTCATATGGGTTGATTCTATTGAGGTTGTGAAATTGAAGAATCCGAGATTGACTCATTTAGGACTTTATTTGTATAAATTTAGTGTCACAAAATGTTTTTGTTCCAATAACTGTTGTATAATCCTCAATTTCTAGGTATATGGATCGACGAACAAAGCAAGGACACTAATATGCAAAAAGGAAGAAAGAAAGCTGGAAAAAAGAGGGAGAAAAGGGAGCATGGGTGTTTCACCGAGAAGCCATTTGATTACCTAAAGTTATAAGTGAGCCAAGCCATAAAGGATAAATCAAGTTGGGGAGAAAATGAAGCTATCTGCGAATTGCCAAGCGGTTCCTTGATGTAGTGTGTAGATCGCCAAAAGTTACATACTTAAACTACTTTGAAGGACGAGGTAGAAAGACGAAGGACATCACCAAAGTGCGGATTGCCGAGATGATTACTGAGCCTGACTTATTGTGACGAATGTCCCTTTGCATATTATTTTTGGCGACTATAATTACATTTTCTGACATGTAGTTTATGATCTTTATCAATAAGAAAGTTTCATATTTTATAGGATATTGAACTCTTAGTCTTGGCACAATTTCTCCGTAGCTTTGAAGAATCAATGTTTTTTACTTTCGAGAAATTAAAAGTTGGTCTTTGAGATTCCTCAATTCAGACCATTTAAATGACAAAATTAATCTTACCAGTTGATGGAAACACAATTTTTTAAATTTTTCATGAAGCCTAGATAAAACCCCAATCATTGGGGTGTTTGTATGTGATTATAGAATGATTTCGTTCATGGGTATTTGTAGTTGTTAGTTTAAATCCTACTAGAAGTGAGTTTAATCAATAATTGTGATTTAATTTGAAAATTGTAGTTGAAAATGCAATTCTACCTTTGTGTTTTTCTCTTGCTAGAGAGAGAGAGAGAGAGATATTTTAATACCAAGGTTATTTATTGATGGTCAGTGGGTATTGGGTTTTCTTGGAGCTAGCTAGACATTGTAAATCCTAAAACCTTTTCCATATATTCAGCTTCTAAGACTGAATGGACAAAGCGTATGTTGTTGTTATTTTGCTTTCTTGTTGGTGTTTGAGAGTAACCGTCTTGATTCGGAGTAAATTGTATGAGAGAAATTTTATTCCCTCTATGACTTAGCTTAATCAATGATATTTATTTATTTCCTAACAGTTGCAATTATCCGTTTGTGTACATTATCCTACAATCGAATCACATTCAAAGAACCTATCTATTTACTGTTACTTTTAGTTGTTTGCTGATTTTGTAGTTAATAATTTCAGACCAAAACTCCCTTATTTGACATCTTTGTCACCTCTTAATTTGAATTATGTTTTGATTCTATAATATCTATTTCTATGATTGACTTAACCATGTTCATTTTAAGCATGTACGACTCCCTGTGGGATTCAACCCCCACTCATTTAGTTGGTTTAACACTGAGTGTGACTTTGTTCTGAGAGCGAGTGTTGAAAATTAATCCATATACTAAAACTGAAATCATTGTGTGAAAAATGAGGATTTTGTTTAAAAGTGAGAACACTAGTTGCAATACCGGAATTGTTAGCACCTGGGTGAGAAATTGAAGAGGATATGTGTTAGCGCATGGTGAGTCTGTGTCATGTTCTGATCCCACATAATTCAAGCCTAATAGTGATAGAATGCATAGTTTTGATGAGATTTATCGGGATTGATAGACAAATGATTGCAAAGGATGAAACATGGATACTATTGTACAAAGATTTTGTATTGAGTCATAGTGCGTCGCTTGAAGACAAACAACGAATTTAAGTTGAGGGTGTTGATATACCGTGGGTTCACGGTATTCTTAATACTTTTTCCTTAAGATTTGTGTGTCTAAAAGCCTTTTTGTGCTAATTTTTATATAAGTTTCTCTTTATTTTGCAGGAAATCTGTCCAAAGATGAATGCGGAGATTTTGAGCGAAGAAATGCAGAAGAGACCACCTACGGAGCTTATGACGGTCCGTCGTGCTTGTGACGGTCCGTAGGTGGAAGCATAGTGCAGCTGCTGAAGGAAGATGGGGAAGTCTGACCAAGTGTTAGGCTACGGAGTTCATGACGGTCCAACCTGCAGGTTCGTCATGAAGTTTAGAGAAGTAGTCCCAGTACCCATATTCCAAGAGTTCAAGTGTTTTAAAACGAGGATCCTCGACAGACTATTGTGCCTATGACGGTCCGTCATACCTGCCGTCGAGGGTAATGAAGAGAGCAGCAGAAGAAATTGCACAAGTATGGGACGACAGAGTCCATGACGGTCCGTCGTGAGCACGACGGTCCGTCAACCCAGCCGCATTTTGGCAGACTTCCAGCAAATAGAGTCCTTATTTAATTAGGTTTTTATTTTTTATAAATAGTTCGAAAAACCTCATTTTTGAGGTTAGACTCCGTATTGTGAGACTCCGTATTGTTAGACTCCGTAATGTTAGACATCATATTATTAGATACTGCATTGTTATACTTTTGAGAATCATTAGACTTTTTGTGAGATTCTTGATTACTTTAAGATTCTTGCAAGTGATTATTGGGGATTATTCAAGCAAACTTTCGGATTCTACTCTTTCTCATTAAAGTAAGTATATAAATTCTTATTTAATATATTTGAATATTATGATTATGACTATGGTAACTAAACTCCATAACTAGGGTTGTGGGACCATAGGCAAATAATGATATAAAACCTAACTAAAATAACGATTCTAGAATAGTGACTTGCATGTATTAATAATTATTTCGCTTAAAAGTCTTTTTAACGGATGGCCAACGTTTGAACTCGCCTTAATGCTACTGTCCGGACCAAGGAGGTAGATAATAGGAAAAGATTTATCAACATATTTAGTGTATACGATCTTATAGACTAGTATTGATTGGTAGGATGTAATAACTTAGTCAAATATCG
The DNA here is from genome assembly GCA_027704785.1 of Solanum chmielewskii. Lineage (NCBI taxonomy): Eukaryota > Viridiplantae > Streptophyta > Magnoliopsida > Solanales > Solanaceae > Solanum > Solanum chmielewskii. Next base: position 14,749,992 of record JAKWIX010000322.1, read on the forward strand.
AATACGATGCTTAATATGAGGTAAAGATAAGGGTTAGGGTAACAACACACGTAGTCGGACCAAGGTGCGGAGTGAGATTTTCTAGATGCCAGACCAAGGATTTAGAAATACATAACTTATCACTTTGCATGCAAGATACTAGGAAAGAATTGTTATAGTTAGAATTATCAAGTTATGAACATGTGGGGAACACGTAAACCCTAGTTACTTTGATTAATTGATTAAAATCCAACATTCAACGCTTTTAAGTGTCTCCTTCAATTTAGGTAGTTATTTTCATTCATTTAGAAATAGAAACCCCCATTTTATTGTTTTTACTTTCCAAGGAAGTAATTGACTAAACAAAAGTAATAATAGATTGAAGTTAAGTCTAGACTATTTTCTTCGTGGGAAAGATCCCAACCTCACTAGTTGGGTTATTTACTTGACACGACCGCTTTACTTCTTGTTTGAGAAGAAGTTTGAGCGTATCAAGTAACTCCTAGTGATCCCCTATACAATTATGAGAGCAGAAGTAGACATTGACAATCTTCAAATATAAAGGGTATGATCAATCAAATTCAAGAATCTTAAAATTCACTCTATCAAGTTACCATATAGACTTCGAAGAATCAACCATAAGGTCCATTAAGCTTGATGTGACACGACAATTGACAATAACCTTTTTCAATTTTTTTTTTTGATGAATTACATCACTCAAACACATTTCAATATGTTTCAAATAAATTTCCGTAATTTCTTTTGTGTTATCTATCATGAAGTAAGATATTGGTGTAATTAACTAGAGATATAAAGACAAGGAGCACATAGCTGAAGAGACACAAGTCAGTTTGAAAGTAATAAATTTTTTATAGATGCAAGAAAGGTTTTCATGCTTTTGATTACAAGCAAACAATTTTAGGTTTGAATAACATTATTTTTCTCAAATTCCTTGCAACGCGAGATCCATAATAAATATCCATGTTTTCTAAGACAAAATAAATGAAATCTCAAGGATAAAACACATAGTAATTTTGTAGCAGCTAGAAATATTTTGAGGATATTGATCTACATCATATCATCGAGCGTGATAGTATCTTCTCCCATAATGTCATTTATGTTGTATTGTTAAATGAGATTATACCACTACCCAATAGGTCATTCATGTTTTAATATTGAGGAATACAATGTCAGTGCCCAGTGAGGCATTAGTGTCAATACCAAGGGAGTCATTATCATCATTCAACGATTGACAAGCGTGTTCATCCCACTGCCTTGTGAGGCATCACTGGCCTGACTAAGGAGGCATTTTCTTCATTTAGCACAAGAAATGCATACTCACAAAAAATTGCATTGAGTATAATACCTTTCTACAGTTCTTAGAATCCATTATAACCCTTCATTTCCTTTCGTACACTTGAGGTTCTGAATCAAATCTCTTAATCTATCTTACGGGTAAGTGGTATGACTCATCCAATCTCATAAGGCTCATGTAATAAAGGTATATGTCAAACTTCATATTTCGATTATCCATAAGTGCATTTCCTAGTATATGGCTTCTTTCATACAACCCGTAGGAATTAAAATATTTCGTAGGTTTGACTAGTAGAACCATCTTCAGTAATGTTTTTTTGGATTTCATTCTTTTAAAACATTAAATTTCTCTAGTGATAAAATATCTATCATTTGGGAACATTCATACTCAAATGGGACTCAATATTACATCAATAGACTAGGAGACAAACTTACAACACATCATGAATACAATTTTGATCAAAATGCATTTAAATTTGGAGAATCACTCCAAGCTAAATCTTAACATAAAATTTCAATTTCTAATGAACATTCATGCATATTGAAACATGAGACTAACTAAAGGATTGAGACATTCCTCTATTAATCCTGAAGGATTAACAAGGTATGGGAACTCTTCACTCTTGGGAATCCTTTCCCCAAGAGTTTCCTTCATCATTGATTTCAATGTTCTAAAATTTCTAGATTTTTCTATATTTCCTAGGTCTCATTCAAACTTGACTTATTTGGTCTAGAATTTATCAATTATGATTGAATATGAAATTTTATCAATGATTTTAATATTGGTTGGTTTTTTTGACCTAATTCTTTAAATACCCAAAAATATTTCTCTTCTCTTAACCGTAACCTATAAATTATGTTGAATGATGATTAGACGTCATGTAATTGAGTATATTCATGTATAATTATTTATTTTTATGTGATGTTAACCTAATCTATGGAGGAATATCACGAATTTGGAATGAAATCTTGAAATTGAATCTTTAAAGCCATGGGTAAGACCATCAAGGTTATGAACATGCTAATATGGAATTGCTAGTTATCTTTGGTATAGTTGATTACATGAATTATGAATGATATTTGATCAATATATTATCATTATATGAATGTGAAGGTTGTGAAATTATGGAGGGTGTGTTACTTTGTGGAATTTAATGTTATTTCTATGAACATTTTTTAACTATGTGTATGAAGTATTATTCTCATATGATGTTCGGTTTGTTATGAATGGTTTTTCTCATTATAAAACCTATGAGATATGCACATGTATATGAGTTGTTAAGACCGTAAGACCTATATTATTACTTGATGTTTATGAAAGACTTAATTATACTTCAAAAAGGGATTTTAGTTTCGCACCAAGTGAACTTGTCAATGAGAGGTTCACAAAGAAAGGGAGGTTCAAACACTATTGTCTCATGGGGTGGAAACTAAAGTGATAATTAGAATAAAGAGGGTTTCTATCAACAACTTTATAATTCCTTAACTATGTGCCACCATAGAAATCTTAGGTAGTGAATCCACCTAGATGCTATTACAAATGCAATTTATTATCTTGGCAAGTAGGACACCCTTCTTTTCATTGTGAGAGGATGACACAAAATTGCATGTAGCTCAATGGTCTATGTTTTTTATGGCAAAGTTTCCCATATGTTAAAATGAATGCATAAAAGTAAGAATACAAACACTAACTTATACTTCTTAACGGATGGATATTATGAATGATATGCATGATGTTGGTTTCACTTTATATGCATGATATTTGTTTCACTTGGTATGCATGGTGTTTATTTCACATGTTATGGTGATGTATTAAGTTAGGTACCATATTTATGACCCCTTTGATAGTTTTCTTTGTGTGTGGGCGGTTTTGGGGCTTCACATATACATTGCACTGATAGATTTGAATTGGGGGTTATGAGTAAGGTCTTATGAAGTATTGATAAAATCAAACTTAACATGTAATTTTGAAGTAAGGCCTTATCATGCTGAACTTATGATTGTGGACTTGCCTTGTTAATGGTACGAACTTGTGTACATGTTTATGGAATGTGCATAAACACTCTTAAGTAAATATACCACATTTTTAACCAAATGTCATTTTATGAAAGTTTTCAAATGTTTTAATTTCAAAGTTTCCATGCATAGAACATGTGGTTTTGTACTAACCCATATTTCATCCTTTTTCTACACAAGTGAAGGTTCAGTCCTTTGATGTGATTCTTATCCAGTCTTGAAGAAACTTGGATTGTTATCCCTATGTTGGTGAGTCCTCAAGTCAAAGGAGGAAATTCTTTTATTTTCAATCTTATTTTACATTCCTTCTTGTAAGAATATGTTTTAATCATATTATAAGAATTGTGATCGATGTAAGGGCTAATTCCTAATTTTCATACATTTATGTCTAAATGTAAATATGAGACAAGTTAGTTTCTATCTAAATATATAAAGTAAAGTTGAACTTTAAATGAAAAGCTTTAGATCTTCCTCTTTTGTTCTATATAATATGTAATGATTAATGCTAAGGGCTTTTCTAAGAGCTTTTTGAGAACGAAGACGCTCGTTACGACTAACGGTGCTCTCAATTTGTGGAAAACTTTGTAAAAGAGCATGATGTTGAATAATGTTAGGAATGTTGTCTCAAAACATATAGTATATGTATAGTGTTTTTAATAATTTTGAAGTGCGCTAGACTTATGAATGAGAGGTATTTGGCGCTTAGGAAATTTTCACTTATTTTGTTATTTTTAAGTCGTGAGGTATTTGGCGCTTAGGAAATTTTCACTTATTTTGTTATTCTTATTTCTTGCCAAAGAGTCATAACTTTATGTGTCCTTTACTTCTAATTCATTACTTATGGATATAGGATATGACTATTAGAAGTGAAGCCACAAGAAGTGTTGAAGAGGAGATTGCGAAGGAGGAAGTTCCTCCCCAAGACAACTAAACTCCTCATCACGAGCATGTTCCTCTAGGTTGCAAAGCCCTTGTCAATCCTACGGTCATGACAGATGCTGATGTAAGAGGGACATTCCTAAAATTGACTCAAGTAATGGTTAATCAAACTCAAGGTATAACTAGCAAACCTCAAGTTATGATGGCACAAGCTAATGTGAAGTCACACCCCTTGTAAATCAAAATGCTAGTACCTTGGCTTCACGTTAGAGTGACTTCAAAAGGATGAATCCTCCAATGTTTTTTGGGTCTACGGTGAATGAAGATCCTCAAAACTTCGTATATGAGTTTTATAAGATTTTATATGATATTGGGTAACTTTGAATGAGAAGGCAAAATTAGTCTCATATCAACTCAATGATGTTGCTCAACAAGGTTACACCCAATGGAAGGACAATCGGGATTTGAGAGCGGGTCCCATAAGTTGAGAAACCTTTAGGAAGGCATTGCTTGATAGATTTTTCCCAAGAGAGAAAATAGAGGCTATAGTGGAAGAATTTGTCAACTTTCGTCAAGGAGGTATGAGTGTCCGAGAATACTCCTTTAAATTCTTTGAGTTTTATATATATGCTTTTTCTTTGGTGTGTAATTAAATGAGTTATTTTGTCATGGGTTTGTGCGATGATCTTGTAGAAGAGTGTCATGAGGCAATTCTTCATCAAAAGATGGACCTTTCTCGTTTGATGTGCATTCTCAACAAGTTTAGGAGAGTAGGCTTAAGAAGCAAAATAGGGATACCAAGAGGGAATGAACCTATCATGGAGGTACTTCTAAAGGTAATTTTGAGATACAGGACAAATAAAAGTGTAAGAAGAGATTCTTAAAGAAAGTTGTTTCTAATTTATCAAAATCTAGCAAGGATAGGGTACCAAACCCAAATCCTTGAAGGGGAAAAGGTATTGGTTCACAAAATGAGAAACCTAATTGTGTCTAGTGGGTACGGACAATTTTTTTTGCTTTAGAAAGAGTGGTCAAATGGTGAGGGATTTTCCTATGGCTATATAATGTTTTGTACTCCTTCACATTTTAGAAGAACATTTTCTGGTGTCTACCCTTGAGGGTGACTCTATATTGTTGCTAATAGAGTCTATAGGAGTTGTTTCATATTATTTCCCAATAGAGTCACATTGGTTGGCATTGTGGATTTAGATATGTTGTACTTTGGTGTGTTATTGTAGAACTAGATATGTTGAACAAGATATTTCAGATCGGGGTATCACTAACTTACAGTTAGAGGATTGACATTCCTGAAATGTCTTGCAGAAAGAGGTATGGTCACTTTCAATTCCTACTCATGTCCTTTGGTCTAATTAATGCCCCGGTGGCTTTTATGGACTTCATGAATAGGGTTTTTCGAAATTATCTTGATTCATTTGTATTGTCTTTATTGATGATATCTTAAAATATTTCAAAAGTGAGGATAAACACATGAGTCATTTGAGAATAGTATTGCAAGTACTCAAGGAACGCTAACTTTTTGCTGAATATTGTAAGTGCGAGTTTTGGCAAAAATCAGTTGTTTTTCGTAGTCACATTGTGTTGAGTGTGTCTATAGAGGTTGATCTGAAGAAAAAAATGTGGTTAAGAATTGTCCTAGACCCCTAACTCCTATCGATATTCAATGATTTTTTGGTTTAGCAGGTATTAGAATAGATTTGTTGATGGTTTCACATCTATTACTTCTCCATTGACGACTCTAACCCAAAAGAAAGTTATGTTTGAATCGTTGACTGCTTTTGAAAAAGGCTTCCAAGTAAGCTTACCTCCGCTCCGATATTGAACTTACTAAAGGTTTTATGGTATATTGTGATCCTTCTCGAGTAGGTTTGGGTTGTGTCGATCTGCAACATGTTAAGGTTATATACTATGCGTCAAGTAAACTAAACTTATTTTAAAAGAAGTATCTTAATCATGATCTTGAATTAGCAGTCGTAGTGTTTAATTTTAAAATATGGAGAAACCATCTATATACAAGGCATATAGATGTGTGCACCGATCAAAAAATTCTCAAGTATGAGTTCACCAAAAAAGATTTAAACCTCCGACACAGAAGGTGGTTAGAGGTTTTGAAATATTATGATATGAGCGTCCTCTACCATCCCAAATAGGCCAATATTAGTTGTGGATGCTTTGCGTCAAATGTCCATGTGTTATGTCGCTCGTGTTGAAGTTGAGAAAAAAATAATTAGTCTGTGATGTGCATAGAATGGACCGATTGGGAGTTCAAACAATTTATTCTCCAAAGGGTGGTTTCATGATCAAACATAATTTCAAGTCTTCCTTAGTTGTTAATCCCATCTTGATAGAATTGAAAGAAAATGTTCTTGGGAAATCCATTGAAGCATTCTCACAAGCGAGAGATGAGGTACTTAGGTATCAAGGTAGGTTGAACATTCTGAAATGGATGACTTAAGAAGACAAATTATTTTGAAGCCCATGGTTCACGATACTCCATTCATCCGCAACACACAAAGATTTACCGCGACATATGGGAGATCTGTGTAATGGTTTGAAGATCTATATAGCGGAGGTTGTGGACAAATGTCCTAGTTGTCCACAAGTAAAGGCCAGACCTAAATGACCGGGAGTTTTCTCTCAAGATATAGCTAAACCCACTAGGAAGTGGGAAAATGTTAATATATATTTTGTTTCGGGTTTTGCTCGTATGCGATGGAAACATGATTCGATTTGGGTTACTGTTGATAGGATAATCAAACCCACCCATTTCATTCCCATTAAGGATACATTTTAAGCAAAATATTATGCTAAATTGTATCTTAAGGAGATTGTGATAATTCATGGAGCTCCATTGTATATCATTTCGGATAGGGGTACTTAATTTAGTTCTCATTTTTGGAATACATTACAAAGTTGAGTTGGAAATGTGAAACATAGTAGCGCATTTCATCCACAAATGGATGGTTTTTCCGAATAAACTATCCAAACTCATAAGATATGATTTAGGCTTATGTAATTGACTTTATGGGTGATTGGCATGACCATCTACCATTGATTAAGTTTGCCTATTGTAATATCTATCACTCAAGTATTGTCGTGGCTCCAGTTAAGGCTCTTTTTGAGAAAATATGTAGATCTCCAATTGGGTTGTTTGAGGTATGTGAATTTTCTCTTATAGGTCCGAAAATAGTTTATGAGGCCATGGATAAAGTCCGACTCATAAGGAATAAATTGAAGAGGGCCCAAAGTCGAATTTATTTTTATGTTGACAATAAGAAGAGGGACGTTGAATTTATGGTAGGTGCCATGGTCGATTTGAAGACATCACCTTTGAAAGGGATGATGAGGTTTGGTAAAAAGGGGAAACATAGTCCCCAATATATGGGTTCGTATGAAATTTTAAAGCATGTGGGAAGTATTACTTATGCTTTGGAATTACCTATTTAGTTGGTTGCGGTTCATCTAGAGTCCCATGTATGAATACTCAAAAAGTGCATATGCGACCCGATGTGTATCCTTCCTTTAGATGGATTAGGAGTTCATTATAACCTTTCCTTGAAGAGGTCCAGATTCAGATTGTAGACCCACAAGTGAAGAAGTTTAGAAATAAGGAAGTAGCTTCAGTAAAGTTTCTTTGGATGAATAATCTTTTAGAAAGTGCTACTTTGGAGGCCAAGACCGATATTATGTCCCGATATCCTCATCTCTTTCCTTCCCCTCTTAGTCAATGCTGAGGTTGTCACACCCCTTTTTTCATAAAAGGATAGGGTTTTTCCAATTTAAGTGACATTATTAATTTAGAGATTATTTTATTTTTTAGAGTCGCAACGTGAAATTGAATTTTGTTGTTGCAAGGCACCTTTTTATTTAATCTCTACTAAAAAGGAAATACTTGTTATTTGGTGTGTAAACTAGAAATTCAGATATGGAGTTATGTTGGAAGAGGAAAAAATATTATGCATCACTCGAGTCTCGTAGTTCTAGCACAATCACTTTTATTGAATGATACATCTTTTAACAATTTTCTTGATTTACTTTATATGATACAGTTTCACTTATATTTTATTGTTAAAATTTTATTAGTCTTAAATACGATGTATAACTTCATTGTCGATCTTGACATTTAGAGACATAACTGTCTTCTTCGTATTTCACCTAATAATTATTTACAAGTGTTACTTTAATTAATAAAATTTAATTACATTATAGTACACGGTGCATCAATGCATCTTGATTTTTTATGTCTCAAAAGATATTCGCAACACATTCTTAATTGAAACATTCCTATAATTTTGCCTAATGTTAATTGAAAATAATTGGTCTTTACAAAGAAATAGCAACTAAAATAAAATACTAAAAATCTAGGATATAATATAAATTTTGAATTATCTTGAATTCTTTAGTTTTTATCCATACTTAAAGTTAATTTTAAAATCCTACAATATTATCTTTTTATTTTTATCTTAAAGTTGATAAAAAAGTTAGGCATGCGTATATGATAATTTCTTATTAATCCAACAAAAAAATGACAAATTTCTACACTAAACTGCATTTTGTATTGGACAAAATGAACAACAATAATTTTTCATCAAATAAAGATATTAAAAAAATATATATCTCGAAACACTTTATTCGTTTCAATCAAATCAGGAATAAATAAAAGTGTAAGAGAACTTATCATAATATTTACATCAAATTCCATAATTAAATTTAGAGTAAGGTAAAGTTGAATATCGTAAAACCTTTCTCGAACCTAGATTAGAACAACCACCAAGTAATTTAGGTGATTTGTGATGGTACATGTATTTGTGTGTTGATATGAAAATAGTGAATAAAGAAGAAAAGATGTGAATGAATGATTAATTTTCAAAGAAGAATAAAATAAAAATGGATTTTTTGGTTTGGAAGTGGTCCTGTAATTTTTTTTTGCTGTGCCTGTGTTCATTGAGTGAATTTTTTTTCTTTTCTTTTTAGTGATTGTTTTTGTATATAGTAGTGTGTATGTTTTTGTGTTTATGGGTTGTGAGGTCCGTAGGTAGGTTGTAAGGGTAATGGGGTATGTGTAGGTGGGTTGGGGTAATGGGGTACATTGATTAATTTTATGTGTTTTCTTTATTTTTTAATAAATAAAAATACAATTATCATAATAACTAAGAAAAAATCAATATCTAAAAAATAAACTTGAAAAAATTAAATTACTAACTTATGGTTAAAACATTAAGTAAATAAAAATAATTGTTATCTTTTAGTGTGATTCTATTTTTTTATAGTTTTCATACCTTCAAAAAAGTAAAATAATAAAATAAGATAAAATCAAAATATTTAATTTAGATTTTAAAATATTTAAAATCTAAAATGGTGTAAATATAAAGTTGAGTAAAAAATTAAGTGTCTACAGTTTGCCCCTCTTTGATCGGAAACACAAAGAGTTTTGACATAAAGAAGTAGATAACGTGATAAATTTGGTCCGACTTATATGTGATGGAATTTTTTTTGCAACCGAATCTTGGTTTTTGACATCCTACATATCCTAGATTAAAAGGAAATTAGGTCACGTGAGGTTCAAGGAGATAGGAGTGGTGAGTTAGAAGTCAAGTGAAGTTCCATCGAGGCTCTAGTTTGCGGCTCTTTTTGATATAAAAAGTTAAAACTAATCATAAAAGGAAAATAAACGTACAAACTTCTATCTATGAAACTTCTCTTGAGTCTTGACTTAAGTCTTGACTTTCAGATATCACTTTGATTTTTCGGGTGATTATCTTGATCTTGATGGAATTGATGCTTAACTTTCCACTTAGAGTGACCTTCTTACAATCTTCAAAATGACAATTTTAATGTGTTCTTGCTTGGATAGATGTTTTATTTATTACAAGATGAATAGAAATAGACATCAATAAGTTAGGCTGCTACATGCATTGAAGAAGTGGATAGATGTTTTCTTTATTACAAGCTGAATAGAATTGAACATTTGCTCTTGAATTTAATATCCATGTTTTGCATGAAAAAACTTGAAAACCATCATGAAAAAATAAAGATCTTACACTAGAAACTATTTATCCTTGGAGAAAAATAGTTAAAAGAAACATACTAATATATGAAGTGTTTATTCTAGGAGAAATAAAAATAAAGCTCTCACATTAGGAAGTGTTTACCCATGGAGAAATAAAATATAATGGTCTTAGACTAGGAAATGTTTATTCTAGGAGAAAATACCTATAACGTCTCAGACTAGGAGGTGTTTATCGTAGTAGAAAATAAAAATAAGGGTCTCAAACTAGGAAATTTTTATCCTAGAAGAAAAAAATAGTCTCATACTCAAAAGTGTTTATCATAAAAGAAAATATAAATAATGTCTCGGACTAGCAAGTTTTTGTCCTAGTTATATTAACAGTTTCACATGAAGAAGTGTATGTCCTAGGAGAAAATGAAAATAGCGGTCTTAGACTCAGAATTGTTTATCCTTGGAGACAATAAAAATAACGTCTCAAACAAGGAAGTGATAACCCTAGGAGAAAAAAAAAATATCGATCTTAGATTAGTAAGTGTTTATCCTATAAGAACATGAAAAATAACTGTTTCAGACTAAGAAATGTTTATCACGGAGAAAAAATAAAATAAAAAAATAATCGTCTCTGACTATGAAGTGTTTATCCTAGGAGAAAAATAAAAAATAACAATTTCACACTAAAAAGTGTGTATCCTAGGAGAAATTAAAAAATAACGTCTCAGACTAGGAAGTGTTTATCCTAGGGAAAATAAAAAACAACAATCTCACACTAGGAAGTGTTTATTATAGGAGAAAAAAAATAACGTCTCAGACTAGGATGTGTTTATCCTAGGAGAAAATAAAAATAATGGTCTATTACTAGAAAATATTTATCCTAGGGAAAAAATAAAAAGTAACGGTCTCAAACAACAGAGCGTTTATCCTTAAAGAAAATGAAAAAATAACGATCTCAAATCTAGGTAGTGTTTATCCCACGAGAAAATAAAAAATAACGGTCTCAGAGTAGGAAATGTTTATCCTAGGAGAAAATTAAAACAACATCTAAGACTAGGATGTGTTTATCCTATGAGAAATAAAAATAATGTCTCATACTAGGAAGTGTTTATCCTAGAGGAAAATAAAATAAAAGACTCAAAATCGGAAGTGTTTATCCTAGGGGAAAAAATAGAAAATAATGTTCTCAGACTAAGATGTGTTTATCCTAAGAGAAAATAAAAAATAACGTCTCATACTAGGGAGTATTTATCCTAAGAGAAAATTAAAATAACAGCCTCAGACTAGAAAGTGTTTATCCTAGTAGAAAAAAAAAACTAATGTCTTGGACTAGGAAGTGTATATCCTAGGAAAAAATAAAAATAACATCTCAAACTAGGAAATGTTTATTTTAGGATATAATAAAAATAATTGTCTCAGAGTAGGATGTATTTATCCAAGGAGAAAAAATATTTATCTCAGACTAGCAAACGTTTATCATAAGAGAAAATAAGTAATTCACATTATGAAGGAGGGTCCTACTAATCCTATTATGTTGGAGAGTCCTACTAGTCTAAATTATATTATATAGGAGGGTCCTGCTAATCTCGTTATGTTTGACGGTCCTTCTAATCTAAATCTCTTTATGTAGGATGTTTTGTGCTAATCTTATTATGTAGAAGGGTCCTGCTAATCAAAATTTCATTACGTAGGAGGATGTTGCTAATCCCATTATGTAAGATGGTCCTGCTAATTCCATTATGTAGGAGGGACCAGTTAAATCCCATTATATAGGAGGGTCCTTCTAATTCCATTATGTCGTAGGGTCCTGCAGATCTCATTGTACAGGAGAGTTCTTGTATACTAATTTCCTTCCCGAGGAAAATATCGCTTAACAGAATCATCATACAAAATCACGACAACATTATTATTTCCATGCTTACACCTGGAAAGTATCATTTAAGGTATTAACATAAAAGAGAAATTCTTATACCAAATGAAAAATGCAAGATATTGTTGCAAATAAAGTTCTTGATACCTGGAAACGAAAAATGATATCTCTAAGGTGTTTCCTCCCTAATGTCAATATCTAACTTGGGTGTTTGTTCCACAGAAAATAAAGATGATGTAAGGTTGTTTATTCCATAAGGTCAAAAATTAAATAGGGTGTTTTCACCCTAGTAATGAGAGTGATTTTTTTAACAAAAAAAAATTTGTATTTTGGTATTAAATGAACTTTGAAATATTTTTTTCCTATCATATTTTTGATTTTTTCTAAATAAATGATTTAATTTCATTCCTTCAAGGATATAAAATTTTATTTTGTGAGATTGATCTCATTGTATGACTGCCTACGTATCTTTAATAGAAGAATTCGGTCAAACATAGTTCAAAAAATTAATAATAAAAACATATTTTTCTTTTTTATAGATTTTATTCTACAAAAGATAGCTTTTGAGAAATGAATCAGCTCATGATTGATAATGTTTACACTTTAGATGGTACAAACAATAAGCACTATGCGTTTTAATTCACATCAACTACTTTTGGAAAAATTTAAGGTCAACTCCAAGTAATTAATCCATAGAGTTTCAAAGGGTATCGGAAACATACATAACTATTTCATCAGTTAATCTTGCATACATTAAGAGATTAAATTAAATCGCATCATCATATCTTATGTGTCCTAACAACAATTTAAGTCCTACTTCAAAAATAAGAAAGGTTATGATCTTAGAACATTTTAGAAGTCAGTCACACTAAGAAAGAGATTGAATGCATGAGATTGAGATACCATATGTTTGGCCTTTATGTAAGTATCCATTAATGTAAGAACACCAAAAACGAGATCAAATAGGATCGGTCATTGGCATGTAATAGGATTAGGGAAATATAGGATATTTATTGGGATAAAGGACTAATTTTTCCTTAAAATTTGCGGAATGATCTTAAAATTTTTTATTTTCGCCATTGACCCTTGTTTTCTTGAAGTCTTCTCCTTATTTTTGTTCTTCTTTTTTCTAATTTTCTCTCCTTTTATTAGATATTGTTTTTCGTTTTTTTATTCTATCTTTTCTTTGTCATTTTTTAAATTTGTACATTTGAAAACTTCACTTTTTTATCCAACATAGATCTTTGGCATTATGTAGATAATTGATAGTATAGTCGGGGAGGTGGAACCAAGATATTTTTTATTGCACTCTGAAGGCTATATGTTAATATGTTGCTATTCAAATAAAAATGTTTGAAGCTCAAAATGGGAGTTCTATGGATAAGATGTCATTCGATAGGCTAGAAAGACACAATCGAATCAAAGAAAGACTATAATCTTTCCCCAAGTTAAATGTTGTTCAATATTTCGCATAAATCTATATTCAAGCCAAATTCTAGATCAACAATTTCATTCCATTGAAGTATGTGTATAATGCTCACCACACAATGCAGATGAAACACGATTTCAAATATATTTTAGCCTGATTTTTAAGAAAATAAGTTTCTCAGTTATTACATAAATATATTAAAAGATACCGAAAGAAGTCTATTGGCCCTAACAATGTTGATCTGTCTTTCCATATAGTTTAACACATTATTATTTTTCTCTTGCAAACTCCTAAGTATGTTGGTACCAACCAAGTTAAAATTTCTCTAACAGAAAAAATCCCTTTTTGCGTCGATTTTTGTGAGGGGGACTTTTTAGATTTTTTTTTATTAGGGTGAACCTCAATATAAGGCTGCGTACGAATCTTGTCAAAGCAACAATCAAGTCGAGTGTAGTTCAAGAATACTGTAAACACAACTTTATATTTTATATGAAACAATTCTTTCTTTTAAGATCATCGAACCCGAGGAGAGTCGCCTACGTATCTCATAGAGTTGAGAATCAGATGTGCGTAGTTCAACCAATTTAGATAATTAAAAATTTCAAGATATTAAAATCCTTTTTTGACAAATGCATTAGTATTCAAGACTTTCCAAACAAATACATTTTTCATGTAGTTCATAAAAGGAACTCAGTGTCAAGTATGAAATGCATAATTTTCCTAGACGGATGCAAATCTTATATCAAGTCACTAAGTAAGAGTCAAATTATGCAAATGAGTGGAGCTTAGTAGTGATAACCATGACCTAAAAGAGATAGGTGTCTGGATTGTCTTACTCAAGTGAAATACATGAGTCCGAGAGTGCAACTTATCGGCAATAGCGCTATTCTAACTTCATTGCTGGTCCAACACTTCCTAAGATGTATGACTAAATATCCTTCACTAGTGTTAAATATATAAAAGCAAAAAAAGGGCAGCAAGTAGTACATTAGACCATCAAAAAAATATATCTAATAAAATAAAAGAATAAAATCATGTAAAAGTCCAATCTCAAATTGTAGTTATTACTATCATACTCGCCAGAGATGTCACGCCTCTTTTCGCGCATGAACGGATATGGTTTTTCTAATTTAAATGACTTTATCGATTAAGAAATTTTTTTTTCGAAGTCGCCAATTGGAATAGAGTTGTGGTGTTCCAAGACACCTTTTTGTTTAAACCCTAATCAAAAGGAAAACACTAGTTATTTGGTCCGCAAACTTAAAATTAGGGTAATGAATTTTGTTGACCGAGGGGAAGATATTAGGCATCCCTTGAGTCCTTTAGTTCTAGCATGATCCCATTTATTGACTTATACTTCTTTTAACTGTGTTTTAGGATATATTCTATATGCCACAGTTTCACTCATATTTTTATTGTTTAATTTTTATCAGTCTTAAACCATATGTATAACTACATTATCGATCTTAACAATTTGAGATATAATTATCTTCTTTGTATTTCGCCTAGTAATTTTCTATAAGTGTTACTTTAAATTAATAAAATTTAATTATATCAATTGACAAGGTGCATCACTGCATCCTTGATTTTTTATGCCTCAAAAAAGATATTCAAACGCATTCTTAATTAAAACAAATAATATTAACGTATCTAAAAGTTTATATTATGTTAAAAGAAAATAGTTAGTATTTATAAATATTGATCAACTAAAATAAAATATTAAAATTCTAAGGTATAATATACATATTGAATTATCTTGTATTCCTTTATTTTTATCCACCCTTTAAGTTAATGGTAAAATTCTACAGATATTATACTTTTGTTTTATCTTAAAGTTAATGACAAAATTAGGTATACTTATAGAGTAATTTTTTATTTATCCAACAAAACAATGAAAAATTTCTAAAGTAACTCTCCTTCTTTATTGAATATATGAACAACAATAATTTTTCATCAAATAAAACTATTAACAAAATATAACTCTCAACATTCTTCGTTTAAATCAAATCAGCAATAAAATAAAAGTATAAGAGAACTTACCACATTATTTACATCAAATAAAATTTATATATTAAAAGTAAGGTAAGGTTAAATACCGCGAAACCTTGCTCGAACCTCGAATAGAACACCAACTAAGTTAATGTAGGTTATTTGTATTGGTATATGCATTTTTGTTGGTATTAAAATCGTGAATAAAGAAGAAAAGATTGGGTATGGTTATTTTCAAAAAAAGATTAAAATAAAAAATATTTGTTTGTTTGTAAGTGATTCTATAACTTTTTTTTCTGTGTATGTGTATTGAATGAATTTTTTTCTTTTCTGTTTGCTGATAGTTTTTGTATATAGTAGTGTGTATATTGTAGTGTTGGTGAGTCGTGAGGTCTGTAGGTGGGTTGTGGGGGTAGAAGTTTAGGGGTTAATCGTGTAAGTGTAGGTGGGTTGGGGTAATGGGGTAGATGAATTTTATTTTATTTTTATTTGTTTAAAAAAATCGTTAATAAATATAGATATATTACTAATATTAACTAAGAAAAATTAAATGGCTAGATAAAATAAAAAAAAATAGAATAATTCGTTAATAATTTATAGTTTTAATAAATAAAAGTAAATGTACCTTAAAGTGTGATTCTATTTTTTGTAGTTTTCATATATTTTGAAAATAAAATAATAAAATAATATAAATTCAAAATATTTTTTTTAGATTTTTAAAATATTTAAATTCTAAAAATGGTGTAAAATATTAGCTTTGGTAAAAAATTAGGTGTCTACAGAGGTTCGTAATCCCTCCTAGTTGATTTATGAAGAGTAATATGTCGTTTTTGAACTTTTCAAGATTTCCTTTATGTATGCATGACTTTTCAGAATTTATATTTTTGTTTTGTCTTCAATTGAATGAAATATATGTTTCTCATGTCTGATGGCACTTTGTATGTTGTTAGAGTATTTGACTTTATGAGGTATTGTGATAAAAGTGCTCAAGTATGAATTGATAAAATGATGCAGTGACTATTTGTTGTATAAGTTGAGCTATATGAGAAGTAAAAGGTAATTCCCTCCATTCGTAACTCTGAAGTGATGATATATGTTCATGTTTGGTGGTTGAGGTAGTTCCCACCTCATCATGATGCATTATTGTGTTTATGAATGGAGTTGAGGTTTCCATATTTGTTTTGATATTGTTATATACCTTGTGTTGGTTGTCCTTCTATTTTTGAGTCATTGTATTCCCTAGAAAGGTTTAAGGTGTCATTCAGGGATAAATGTTTCTAAGGGTGTTGGGGGGGGGGGGGAGTATTAAAACATCTATGAAATCCAATGACCTAAGCTAGAGCTTTGCATCATGAATAATGATATAAAAATTGTTAAAGTGAACTTTATACACCTAATCTAATGTTATTAACTTTGTTTAGAAGTGTTAGAACTTAAACGTCAAGAAAATACCATGTCGTCTAAAAGATATGTAAAAATATAACTAGCAAGTGTTCTTAGGTCTTATGAAGGTTTGAAAGTGTTGTACGGTTTATTCAATCATGTAAAATGTTTTAATGAAGTATAAACTATGTTTATGGTCCAAACATCCTGATGCGATACCCCAAGGACCAAACAAAGAGTCCCTGAAGAGGATCCATCTTTTGGACCCAAAATCTGCCATATTGCACCAGTCACCCAAAAATGCCTTTGACAGACCATCAAGGGAGTGACTCCCCATAGGTCAGGCATGTGGGATGAGACTTAAGCTCCTCAAAAGGCCTTCCCCAACACCCCTCTCTGTCAAGAATGACGGAGGTGAAGGACGATGCGTCACACCACCTACGCTCCCTAAGGGGTAGCAGTTTTTTAAATTTTAGTTTTAAGTCAAGGGTATATACGAGTTAGTTTTTTAAGTAGGGGTTACGGGGTGTATTTAGTTGTCTAATTACCTAACTAAACCTAACAATAAGACCCTAACAAATTCTAACAATACTCCTAAATACAAACTCAAATTCTCCCAAACCTCTCTCAACTAAAGACTTTATTGAAGAAGAAGGTCAATATTTCTATAGTTATTCAAGACCAAATATTTTCTCCATTAATACTTAAGAATTAACAAGGTATTGAAACTCTTGAATCTTAGGAATCATTTATCCAAGAGGATTCTAAAAAATTGATTTCAATGTTCATCAAAATTTATAAGTTTTTCTCTATTTCGTGGGTCTCTTTAAAACATGACCTATTTAGTATAGAATTTATTAATAAAGATTGAGTATGAAATTGTATGAATTAATTTAAGTATTGTTTGTATTTTCGACCTAATTATTTAAAGACCCTTGAATAGTCCTCTTCTCTTAACCCTAACCATTTAATTGTGTTGAATGATGATTAGAGGTTATGTAATTGAGTATGTTCTTGTATAATTCACTGTTTTATTGTTATGTTATCCTAATTGAATAACTAATATCATGAATTTCTTTGAAAGGGTATCTCGAAGGCCATGAGCAAGACCGTCCAGGTTATGAACATGCTATTATAGAATTGTTGGTTTATCTTTAGCAAGGTTGATAAAATAAAGTATGAATGATCGATTATGAATGTATTATCATGATATGAATGTGATGATTTTGAGATAATGGATGGTGTGTTATGATGTTGAATTAAAGGTAATTCCTATAAACATTCTAAGACTATGTTTATGAAGTGTAATACAAAATGTTGCATTTGTGATCAAAGGTTTTTTCTCATCCTAAAACTGATCAAATATGTACATGTTATATGAGGGGTTAAGTCTCTAAGACCTATATTATTAATTAGTGTTTTTGAATGAATTAAATATACTTTAAAAAGGGAATTTAAGTTAGCACCGAGTGAACTTGAAAATAAAAGTTGTTCCTTAATAAAGGAACTGAGGTTTACACTATATTATCTCATGGGGTGGAACTACAATGCTAATTACCATAAGTAGGGATTCTAGAAACAACCTCCTAGTTCCATAACTATGTTCCCCCATATGAATCTTAACTAGTGGATCCACCTTGATGCTATTACGAATGTATTGTCTTACCTTGGCAAGTAGGACACCTTCCTTTCTGTGTGAGGGGATGAGACCATATTACATATAGCTCACATGGTCTATGTTGGTTATGACAAAGTTTCCCGAATGCTAAAATTAATGATTGGCAGTAAGAAGATGTACACTAACTAAGAATATTTAAGGGATGCTACTTACTGTAGGTAAGGTTATGATAATTTACCTACACATTGTGGAGGTGTGTCCTAAGAGGGGTTCTAGGGTGGGTTCTTTGTATATACTTATTAGTAATGATATGCATTATGTTGGTTTCACTTGATATTCATGATGTGGTTTTACTTGGCATGCATGGTACTGGTTACACTTGGTATGGAAATGCATGAAGAGATTGATCATACTTATGATCTTCTTGATAGTTTGTTTTGTATGCGTGGGATTACGAGGCTTCACATATACATTGCACTAGTAGACTTCACTTGCGGGTTATGAGTGAGGTCTTATTAAATATTGATCAAATGAACTTTAACATGAATAATTGGAATGTGGTCTTATTATGATGTAATTATGATTGTGGACATGCCTTGTTAAGGTATGGACTTTTGTACATGTTCTTGTAATATGCATAAAGGGCTTCAAATCAAATATAGCATGTTTTTAACCAAATGTCATTTTGTGCATATTTTCAAATGTTTTACTTGCATTGTTTCCATACATATTACATGTTATTTGTAGTAGCCCATATTTTTTCCAATTTCTAAACAACTGTAGGTTCGTGCCATTGAGTTGATTGTAGTCCATTCTTGAAGAAACTTGGATTGTTATTCTCAAGTTTGTGAGTCCTCGAGTCCGAGGACGGAATGCTTTCATTCTCAATCTAGTTCAACTTTCCTTATTGATAGGCGATGTTGTATTTATACTTTAAGACATGTTATTGATGTTAGAGCTAAGTCCCAATTTTCTCACTCTTGTGTCTAGATGGAAATGTGAGACATTTAGTTTCTATTTAAATATATGAAATGAGTTGAACTTCAAATGAAAATTTTAAATTTTCTGTTTTTCATCTATCTTATATGCAATGATGAACTCTAAGGTTTTTACTAAGACCTCTTCGGGGACGAAGACAATGTTCATGAATAGGATTGCTCTGAGGTCCTGACAAACACAGTTGAAGTAAAATTAAATAAATGGAACATATGAACATGAGAAAATATTTCATTTATGTTAGAATAAAAAGTGAAACAAGTTTGCAAGATGTGGGTAGATTGTATAACAAACATATAAGTATATGTACCATGTGTAATCTAGGATCATTTTGATTTATGTAAGGGGAATACGTGCCATGGTTATTTAAACAATGAAACAATATTAAACCTTGCATTCTAATACTTACTAAAGTAAACATGTACATTTTGAATAAGAAACTCATATTACAATAATAACTTTCATACTTTATGAAGTAGAAATAACAACTAAGAAGTAGTCAGTACCAAGTGAACATAGAAATCTTACATTGTAATACAAGTATTGGACTCATGCAAAATAAATAAGAAATCGAATAGCCTTACATAAGTTATCCTTAGACCAACACAACTATCACGATTGACACTCCCCTTTAAGGTTTTAATCTACAATAAATGTCATGATTAACTAAAATTTTGTGATATCACACCTGAGCCTCATAGAACCTTACCTAGCTTTGACGGATATTGAGGCCATACTTCCCTTAAATAACGTAGTAACACCATAACTTACTTGTCTGCCCAATACATACATTAGATACCTTTTTTCTAACATTACCCAAGATTCACCAAAACAAGACACAAAAAATAACCTCAATTATTTTTTATCATATAACCTATCATTGAATTGACAAACCACTTGATTTCTTTATGGTATTACAAGAAAAATTCCTTACTCAAATTCAAACAAGGAGAAAGAAAATGGAAAAGCACCTTACCTAAATTTCTGCTACTTCACCTTATTAAATTAATTCCTCTAGAGCTTGAACTTCTCCTCACGCTTAAACCAAACAATAAATGAAAAGTATCTTAATATTTAAGGAAAGTAAGCAGCAACTTGAAGAAACTTCTGCATGTACTTATAATTAAGCATGAATAACTTGTATTCTAGTTTTCCATGGGTGAATTGAGATAAATCAAAAAATGTTTCTTATTTCTTGGTTTGCATATATGATGGTTGCATATATGATGGTTTCTTCGAGAACCCTACAAGAACATTAAAGTTGCTATTTTTAAACCTTAAAAGAATAAAGAGAGAGAGAGAGCTGGAGTTAATTGTCAATTTTGTTTATTAAAAACTAGTGAGAATAGAAGCCATTACATCTTATATTGATATTTTTCCCCTATAAGAATATCCTCTAGAACCTCCTTCTTTTTGGATTGATTTTGTGCCACTAATTGGTAAAGTAGGTGACACCCTTGATAATGTACATCAAGCAGCTCAAAAGATCCAATTAGGTGATGCACCTACTTGCTTTCGCTCGGGGTTAACTATATTGGGAATTTGTAGATTTGTGTCATGACCGGGGAGCACCACCTATAATTAACATGGAGTACTTGACCTCTTGGAGGTCTTGTATAAGCCCTTAGATATATTTCATTGAATATATATGAAAAGTAGCACATAATTGAAAATTTTTTCTTTAAAACGTAACGCGGAATCATTTCATAAAACTGAAGCCTTTCAAAAATATGTCTCAAAAGCCATATATGTCAACATGTGTACAAATGACTTTGGACACAACCCATAAAAGTCTAAGCATAGTAAAGAGGAATCACCATTGTTTACTCCTTGAAAGGCTTGGAAAATCTACCCTTCAAAGCAATTCAATCTTTCCAACAACCTTCATTGGATTAGAATGTAGGATAAATATGTGTTATTAAGAAATGTAAAAATTATGGAAATTATCATACCAAACATAAGATATCTCAAAGGGTTCGTCAACATTGACATAATCATAAGCGATAATAATATAAACATAACAAGAATATCATAAGAATAGAAAATCATCTTAAAAGCATACATAAGTTCATACTTAGATAATTTTCCTTGTTTTTAAAGTAAAGTACTTGACAAGCCACCTCCAAGTATACTTGTACAAGGCCAAGGTAGCATCCCATACTACTACCAAAGCTAAGTACCTCATTTTGGTCATTTTTGATCATAATCGACTCTCATAAATAAAACCTAAGTTCTTCATGACATATGAGCAGTATGCCCCTTGATCACCTCAAATAACACTTGTTCAATGCATGTGAGGCATCCCGTGCTAGATCACATGGTAAGGATATCTTGAAATCACCCGATACCATTTTATTTTACTTTAGATGTCACCAGTAGAGCTATTGGATATTGGCAAAGAACTACAATCTTAAATCAATCATGTCATCGAAAGAAACTATATCCTCTATACAAACTAAGCATACATCACATAAGGGTTATGTCATAGGTAGCTTCAAGTCATTCTAGTGCCATCTATGAATGGCATCCCATACTGCCATCCATACTCGGTACTTATCTAGGCTATCTTAATCCAAGCAAACTTGTCTTGCATTCTTGTATATTAAGCTTGACATGCTAACATAATAGACCTGCTATCATGGAAAGTATATTAACATACAAACTACCCTAACAAAGTAAGGATAGAAAAGTACAAACCCAACAACCAATCATGTAGATTCAAGCAAATCAAAGGGGATCATGAATCCTCAACCCTAATGTAATATGAGAATACTATCTCAATTTTTTCCATGAAATGCACCTCGAATGCAAATAAGGCTACCATTAGGAGAGTATAGGCCTTTTTCAAAGTTTCCATGAAAATGTTTTGTCTTAACCAAATAAAGCTATCATGAAGGCACTTAAGTCATGATACTTCAAGCTGTTCGTAGGAGAGTACCAATCCTCCATCTTAGGTTTTCTTTCCTACTACTAATGCAAGCTAACATGATCAACCATTCCTTGCAACCCAACATCAGGCTAAACATGGGAGATCTTGATTCGTCAATCCCAAGCTACTACAAGATTCGTCATCTCAAGCTACCATAAGTATTTCAACGGAATCCTCCATGAGATTTACCATCTCAAGCTTCCATGAGAATCATCATCTGAAGGTACCATGATATTCCTTATATGAAGATTCCATGAAGGAGTCATAACTCAACCTCAAGATATTATAATTTGTTCTCATCTAACCAAGTGAATTTCACTAGAAGTGACTATACAATAAAACTTCACGCTATTCATGTTGCTGATGCCTTAATTAATTTTAGGCTCTTATGTCAACTTAGAATCCATCTATATAAAAGAACTTGCTTCCTCTAGATTTTTCATGTCTAAGTGTGTAGGAGAAAGAGAACAACTCATCACAATGCCATCATAATGACTTCATCCCCAAAGCCCTAGCAACAATGACATTCAAGACCTATAACCAAATGCAAAATTCATTCTATCATGATCCATATTAAAATACAAGTTATTTCATTCAATTTGATCATTAAAATGTAATTGTAGTCATACTTGATTACATAGGGTCAATTTCAAATTTTAAGTTAAGATTCTTATCAATAAATTAGACCTAGTTCAATTCATATCTAGGTGGTCCTATTACAATCAATAATATTCAACACAATGTAATTAAGAAGATGAACTAGAATCTTCAATCTTGCGTCTAATGGTCTAAACCCATCATGATCACCTTCGACATCAAAACATAAATTCATCAAGGAAATACTATGAAAATATCATATAATCATCATATAAACATAGTTGAATGCGACCCACTAGATTGGTATAAGAATCAAGCCTTACCCATAATGCAATAACAACACTATCTAGTTCGGGGTCTTCATTATTCACAATTTAGGGATAACAATAGAGGCTCTATGGATGGATAAATTCATGGACGAATAACTTTAATATAACTTTAATTATATAACCTTTATTCCAGCATTAAATCATGGTAAATTTCGTCCTAGAAAGTGCATCCAATTTCACTTCTTCTTCAACAGTGTTCTAGAGAGAGTTTTAGTAAAGGCCGTGTTTTGATTTGAAGTCTAGTTTAACAAATGGCTAATTTATTTCGTAAATACAATTAAAATTCTTTAAATAAATATAAATAATCTCCCATTTCTTTATTTTGATGCTATATGGATTTACCAAACTACCGCAGCCTTGGTCGAGACACTTGTAGAAAATTGAAGGTGTCAGTCGTCATTGTCATTGACAGAGCATGGATAAACCAACGTACTATCCTGCTGGTCCGTGGTTTCGATCAGATATTCCTCAAAAGGAGTCTAATCTCCCACCTCTAAGTTTGGGGCTCCGCCCCTAGTCAGTGGGTCGAACACTAGACTACGGTCCGTCATTTGCGAGGAATGGCTTAACACTACCAAGACAGTGTTTTGCCAGCGTTTTGGGCCTTCCTCAAGGACCCTCAGGGTGGTATTTGGGGATTCATACTAGGATTTTAGACCCTAAACACGACCATATACATGTTAATCTACTCCCAAATCATTTTAGACTGTAAACATCACTTAAAACCTCATGAAACATACTAAGGTACGCTAACACACTCAAAGGCTAACTTCCAGACATCTTGGTCTCCTTTGGACGTTTGACCTAAAAAAATCCTGAAACTAACTCTAATGAAATAATTCACTGTTTTTAGACCTTATTAGATCATTACACGCATGTTAGTTTTTAATTTGACCTTATTCATTTTGGGATCCTTACAATTTGACTTATGTTCTTTAAATCTAATTTTGTTTTTTATTTAACGTAGTTTTATTTAAATCTGCGTCGTGCCCTGAACACATAAGAAGAAAGTAATTGCCTCGTGACGCGGGAAATTTACGAGGCTCACTACCTCCAGCCGTATTTCAAAAAAAATATTTGTAAGTGCCCTCGTGATGCATTGCCACTTTAAAAATTCAATCGTGTTGTTTTCAAGTAAAATTCACTACATAAAAAGACGCAATTAAATGAGGGTTATTTTGGTAAATTTTGCGGAGGTGACTTTATATTTATTTAGGGTCATATTTAACACATTATTAACCACCCAAATCAATTCACCCAAATTACTCTCTAAATTCTCAATCTACTCAACGTCCATTGAAGAGCATTGGAAGCTTTTAAAAGAAGACCAAGTTCTCAACTTTTCTTCTCTAATTTGTTAATTTAGTCTTTATTAAGGTATGTATTCTTCATTTAAGTATTCCTTTTTCCAAGAGGTTCCTTCAAAGTGGATTTCTAAATCACCGAATTCCAAGGGGTTTTCTCTACTAATGAGTTTTCTACTAAACATGAAATTGATGATTTGTTATGACAAATTGTGATTACCTATGGCTAATTAAGTGTATATTTTTGTGTAACTGATGTTTATTAATGTGAATGTTGTGTGATCCATGTCCTTTGCCCAATTTTCCTATGTCTTGGATCATGCTTATGAATTGATTGGAAGTAATGAATACATTGATTGTTAGACTTGTGTTAACTATGCTACGCCTTTCATGAACTGCCTATTGTAAAGCTTTTTTTTTTTTTGGGATTGAGTCTTCCTCTTTGAAGAATTCATGAATGAAGCCTTTTCTCCAACCCTAGATATTAATTAGACTTGTATTTGATTAGGGTTGTTGGAATTTATTTTGTTATTGTTTAATTCGGTTTATTATGATGATGATGAGTGGATCATTGGATTATTCTGATGAATTGAGGGTATGATCTCGAAGAAGGTTTTGAAGGATAATTGGTAAGAGCTTTATAATTATGAGTTCTTCACTTCAATAATAATTGTCGATAATAGATAATAATGTTCAATTAAAGTATGATTATGTTTAAGAAGATGTTGATATGATGAATGCGATGAAATGTCATAAATATGTTTAATTGTGAGATCATGTTGAGCGTATAATGCTTCATGGTTGAATATGAATAACTTGTGACCCTTACTATGATATGACTATGATGTGTTGATCTCACAAATGAATGGTTTTCATGAAAGGAAATTTTCATCCAATACCTAAAGAGCTTATGACATGATAATATAAGGGATTATTATGCTATGTCCTATATTAAGAAATGATGTTAAGAAAGGCTTAATGAAATTTCAAAAAGGTCCTTTAGCTTAGCACCGACCGAACTAGATATGAGAGGTGTCCCTTTCCAATTTGGGATGTTAGGTTCACAATGATTCTCATAAGATGGAGACTACAATTCAATTGTTCATAAAGAGGGTTTCAAGTATATCTCCTAGTTCCTTAACTATGTTTGCTCCATAGAATAGTAGATAGTGATTAAATGTTTAGATCACATATTCTATTGTAGTTTATGAATATGTACCCTAACTAGGGCAACTTAAGGGGTTATTCTTAGTGTAGGTATGGGTATGGACTCTACTTATAAATTGCACAAGTTGAACTTGATAGGAGCCCTGGGAGGTTGTTCTTATGCACTTATGACAGGAATGAAATCATATGTGGACTTTAGATGTTGATGATCATATATGATGTTGGTTTCATTGATGAACATTCTATTGGTCGAAATTGCTACGTATGATGATGTCTACTCATGGTGTTATTGATATATGAAAAAAAATTACTTAATATCTCTTTCCTTGTTTACTTTATTATGTGGGGTTATGGGACTTCACATGAGCATTGCACTTGTAAGATCGGGATGGGATTGGTCATAAGGGTCTTGTATACAATGATGATATGAAATCTATTACATAAATGTTGTATGAATTCATGTTGATGCTATTCATGTTAATGTGACCTTATGTTTATGTTATCGACGTTCACTTAACTATAAAATGATAATGGTCTTGTATTTAATATGGACTTGTCTTGTGTGATAATATGACATAGGCTTGTATATGTTCTTAATTGAGCAAGAAGGTTTTCAAAAATGACTTAGGATGGTTTTGAACAAAATATCCTTTTAAGCCTTATTTCAAAGGGTCTTGGGTGCATACGTTTCCATACATAGTACATGTTGTTTGTACTAACCCATATTCTATCCCTTTTCCCAAATAATGTAGGTTTATGCCATTGAAGTATAGGAGGCCACTTTGTTACCTTTTAACTATTCTAGCTATGTTGTTGTTATGTCTAAGGACACTTAATCATTCCATTATATTTGAGACTATTGTTGTAAGCCTATATGTGGTTCATTGTATTGAAGTATGTACTTTGCCTAGATGTTCTAATACTCTTTAGATTAAAACAATGTTATTAGACTATATCTTATGTAATGGTTCTATTGCGTAAACGAGAAGCCTATGTAACCTTCAATAAGAGAGAAGTCTGTGTAAACTCCATATTAATTAAGTGAGAGGTCTATGTATACTTAACTATGTAAAAGATTTTAAAATTCCCTATTTATAATATTATGAAGAATGCTATGGGCTAGTCCAAGTCCTCTCCAAGGACAAAGACGTCGGTTACGTCTAGGGGCTGCTCCTCAGTCTTGATATTAGGTGATACACCGGCTTGGTCCTTTGGACTAATCAATAAGACAAAGTAGGTGATGCACCTTCTTGTCATCTACTAGTTTAGTTAAGTCAAAAAAACAACTAAATTATTTTATTCCATTTTCAATATTACTAATTCTTTTTGCTTTAACATAGAACTTAAGTTTCTACTCTAAGCTCAATTACCCCTTACTGTCTCTAGTTTAAATACTCCCATTGATGTTAGCTTAAATTTCACATGCTAAAACGTGCAAGGCATCACATAACCTTCCTAGACAGTTTCGCCCAATGTTAATCATATAGTAAATATATTGCCTCACCTATACTATAAGGCTTTGTCAATTATTAGTGGAATAGAACAAGCATATTCATAATACAGATTATTACATTTAAAGAAAATTTATAAGCATCATATAAATAAAACTTGTACTTGTAGAATACAGAATGTTACATCCCCCCTCTTTATTCTCACGACCATTGAGCACCGCTAGGCATAATCGACGGTGGTGGCCTATTAGAGGACTTAGAAAAGTCTTTTAACATTCGTCATAACATATCATACGATAAAATTTGGAAAAATTAAAACTTTTTCCATAATAAGGTATACATACACCTCTCTCATACTACATATGGAGTTTATTAAGACTCCTCGCATAGGAATCTTACATAGGCTTCTTGTTTAGACAAGATAACCAACATATAATTATTTAGTCTAACAATATCATCTCACACTAAACCATCTGAAATGAAGTAGAACATTTAGTCATAGCCCTTATACAAATTCATAATTGCCATATAGGGCTTGCAACAATATCTACAACAAAGTAATGAATGTCTTTAGACTATAGTAATACTACTAAGGTAGAATACATTGCAACATCCTCGAACTAGTGGACCTACAAAAGTGTAGGGAAAAATACAAGTCTTCTATAAAGCGACCTTGATACCTCAACGGCCTAAACCCACATTGTATGGGAAAAAGGGAAAGAATATGGTTAGTACAACCACATGGACTAAATATGGAAACATATGCACATAATACATTGAAATCATTCTTAAAGCGAAAATTAGTTCAAAAGCAGGTAGAGTCACTTTCAAAAGCCTTTATCCACTATCAAGAACATATATAAGCTAATAGACATAACACTACTGAAGGCAAGTTCATATTCAACATATGACCAATACCTTCAAAAAGTCAAGTCAATATGGATATTATCAATATAAGTCATATGTACATGATTGGCATCATATTTAGATCATATAAGCATAACAACTCAAACATAATGTCACAACATCAGTTAATGTACTATAATTCATAATATCACACAACATATAAGACTCTTACTCATAACCCCTTCCCAATCTTACAAGTGCAATGCCTATGTGAAGCCCCATAACCCCACATAGTCAAGTAAACCAAGTAAAGGATCATAAGTAATGCCAACATTTCGTATATTTTCATATCATGCATGATCATACATGTACATCAACATAAACCAATAGCATGTTTATCAATGAAACTAATATCATATAGGATCATCTACATGTAAAGTCATCATATACAATTCATACATATCATAGGTACATAGGAACAACATCCTAGGACTTTCATCATGGTCAACATGTTCCATGTATAAGCAGAGTCTCAAATCCCTAGCTACACTAAGTATAACACCTTAATTCAACCTAGTTAGTGTTCACTTCATTACTTTTATTTAAATTTCGGGAACAATCACCTTAACCGTCATTGACCATGTGATCTAAACATGGAATTTTTTGTCATGAAATCCTACACCAAAAGAAGGTTGTCTACTTGTCAATGTAGAAACAAATCATGAACATCACATTTTAGGTTGATCAACTAGCTAGTATTAATATAGAGGAAAAATATTTAGGGAAGTAGGAGATATGTCTTGAACCTTCTACATTCCCATTAGAAATTTGAGCCCTTATTGAATGGGAATGTTTGGTGAATATCCCTTCTTTTGGGAGTCAACAACTCTCTGTCAAGTTCAATCGCTACTAACCTAAAGTCCATTTTTGAAATGTCTTTAAGTTGTTCTTAATAATCATAGATTCTTAGAAGTCATAGGAGACTAACAACTTGTATATCGTGTCATCTTCTCATTACATATTTCATGAGACTGTCCTTTCATAAGAACCATTCATTTGTGAGATAAACAAATCATAATCATATCATAATAAGGAACATAAGTTGTTCACATTCAACTTCTTTTAAACATAACCTTAACACAATCTCACAATTTATATAGTAAAGAAATTTCATCATTATATTCTTAATCTAACCAAATATATTACTTCAATTGCAAAACAACATCACCAATTATAATCCATCCTTATTGAATTAAAGAGTTAAAGATAACAAAGTACTAATAAATAACCTCCATGGCTTTAATCATGAATCTCACCCTCAATCCAACACAATTAATACTATAACCCACTCATAATCAACAAAATAAAAAGAATTAAACAATAACATATCCAACTCAAACAAACCTAATCATCTACAAGTCCAATTCATAACTAAGATTAAGGTGAAGTATTTAATTAAGTGATCTTATCATAGAAATACACCAATTAATTAATATATAATCATAATCTAACTATATTAATCAAAATAAAGAAATGTCAAATCAATTTGTAGGGGCAATTTCTAATTAGAGTGAAACCCATTTTTTTGACATCTTGAAATTAATTTGGAAGAAACTATTGTGGAAAGAGATCCCAAGAGTGAAGATGTTACATACCTTTGGATTACATAGTGTTTGAAAAAAAAAATTCAGTCTTGAAGTCCTATTAAATCATTGAAGTGTTCTTCAGTGGGGTCTTTCAATAGAGGGAGAAAGAAGAGAGAAGTTGGAGAGAATTTGGGTTTGGGAATTGGTGGGTGTTAGGTTCATTTAAATGAGATTAAGTATTTATATAGTCATTCAACTAACTTAATTAACCCTTCATTAACCATTATTTAGCAAACTAATTAACTAACTAACAAATTAAGTCACTAACTAAAAGACTTGACAGTGAAACTAGACCCTCAGATGATTGTTGCCAGTCGACGGGTTATCGATCAAACGACGAAAAAGTTCTTGCAAGCCCTCATTTGATTCATAGGCTGTAACTTTTTGAAAATTAATAAGTACAAACCAATGGATCCATCGACAGAGAGTTGATCAATCGACGACTTGTCAATTTGCTTCGTGGATGCACATTGTCAAGTTTATAATTTTGGGGTCAAATTAAAGGGTCTCCTCTAAGGACCCTTAGGGAGATCCTTCGGGAGTCGTACCCAGACGTTTCGACCATAAACTCACTTATCTGTATGTTTAACACATGTTTACTTATTTTCATTTAGTTATGACTCTTAAAACCCCATGAAACATGCCAAGGCACTCTAGTGTACATTTCACACTTCCTAATTTTTGTAAAGACATTATTTTAGGCCTATAAACATAGTTAAAAGTCTTGGTTCAACATGTGAGGCTCTAGATTAGGTCATCGAATTTGGAATGTTACATTATCCCCTCTCCCTTAACCCCATAGGAATATTAATCCCCGAATGACACTAAAATTTTTTTGGTAGGGGACATTAGGAGACTCAATACTAGCAGCGCAAACAACAATAACATAAACAACATGAGTTACAAATCAAAGGAGTTATTCACAACTTCATTTAACACAGAACCATGACATTTACACATAGCAATGCAAATCACATTTACCACCTATAAAAACATAACCTTATACTATGAGGAACTACCTTCTAAATATAAAAAAGAGCTCAACTTGATCATGAAGTCACTTATGCCAACCTTCTTTCAAAACATATTAACATTCTCAATACTATTTCATGAAGTTTACAATACAGAAAACATAAATAAGTGAATATTAAGCAATAGAGTATTTCCAAATAAAAACTCATTTTAGCATGTACCTTTACCATATATATAATTATTTATCAAAACAAGACAAATTCAAATTTATTAATTAATTTTTATGGGATTATTAATAGTCTCAACTCTTTCTAGATTTTTGAGGAAAAATATGAGGACAAAGGGACTACATGTCATGCTGGGCCTCCCATGTTTTTCCCTCAACAAGGTGGTTTCTCCATAGGATTTTTACGGAATCAACCTATTTGTTCGTCAACTTCTTGACTTGGCGATCAAGAATTTTCACCGAAAACCCTTCTCACGAAAGTCTATCATCCACACATAACCCTTCTATAGGGAGAATGGACACGGGGTCGCCAATACACTTCTTAAACATGTATACATGTAATACCAGATGATCCAAAGCTAGTTCACTAGGTAGCCTCTACTCATGTGCAACTTTTCTTACCCGTTGCAAAACCTCATAGGGACCCACATACCAATGACATAGCTTTCCCTTTTTTCCAAATAACATCACCCTTTAATAGGTGAAATCTTCAAATACACCATATCACATACTTAAAATTCAAGGTCTCTTATAACATTCTCGGCATAAGATTTTTTTGAAATATAACATGTTTTCAACCTATCCAAAATCACCCGAAACTTCTCTTAAGCGCCATAGATTATTTCAGGATCAAGGAGTGAAGACTCACAAAACACAAACCACCAAACTGGAAACCTACATCGCTCACTGTAGAGTTCTTGAAAAGGCTCCACGAAAATACGCAAATCGTTGCTATTCCCCTCAAAATCTATCACACATGATTTTAACATATCATCTATGGTTTGAATAGTACATTCCGCTTGATGATTCATTTTGTGATGAAAATAGGTGCTTAGGTTCACTTAACTACCCACCCTTTTTTTAAAAGTCCCCCAAAAACATGAATTGAATTTAGCACCTCTATCCAATATAATGGACAAAAGAGTTCCATGTAAGCTCACTATCTCATCAATGTATCCCCTTAAATAATCCTCCGCTTAAGAAGTAGACTTAATAGAGATAAAGTGCACGAATTTCATCAATGTATATACTATAACCCAAATTAAGGCATTTTTCTTCTGGGTTTGAGGCAACCCAACAAAAAAGTATGCATTAATTTCTTCTTACGTCCTAGTAGGAACTTCAATTGTTTGATTCAAACCACATAGGTTTTGATGATAGGCTTTTACTTATTTGCAATTTGGACACTTGGTTACGAACTCCAGTACGTCTCTTTTTAAGAAATTCTACCAATAAACCTCTCTAAGGTCACAATACATTGTAGCACCCATATGAAAAGAATATCGGGAATCATGAGCTTCATCCACAATCTTTCCCACAAATTATCAACATCTGGAACACACAACCTGACTTGGTGTGTAAGCACACCATCCCCCCTTGGGAGAGTAACTCATTGAACTTTCTCCATCAAAAGCGGATCAATATGTTTCTTAGACTTTACCTCAACCACTAATGATGAATAAGAGTTATCATGACTCATAAAACCACTGTTTGGGGAATCCTCCATCTGAACTCCCAATTTAACCAACCAATCATTATCTTTCACTAGGTCTTTTTACCTTCTTTTACGTGAGACACAGTACCCATGAACATACGACTTAGAGAACTGTCAACAACATTGTCCTTAATGGGGTGGTCGAGAACACTCATGTTGTAACATTTCAATAATTCCTGTCTTCTTTTTTGCAAGAGATTTAACTCCTTTTGAGTGAACACATATTGAAGAATATGATGGTTAGTATATATAACAAGATGAACACCATAAAAGTAATGCCTCCATATTTTTAAAGCAAACTACACGAATGCTAATAGAAGATCATGAGTTGTATTGTAAATCTCATGCACCTTGAGTCTACTAAAGTCATAGGCTACAACCTTTCCATGTTTCATAAGGACACAACCTAAACCCACACAGGAAGTGTCATAATATAACAAAAAAAACAATAAGTACCCTCAATAATGTAAACACCAGAACAGAGTTAAGCCTATCGTTAAAAATTTGGAAGCTTCTTTCACATGCCTTCGCGCACTCAAACTTACTACTCTTTTGGCTCTAGGTAGTCAAAGGAGAAGAAGTGGACGCAAAATCACCCGTAAACCTCCTATAGTACTTGGCTAAACCCAAGAAACTTCTACTATCAATTAGAGTCAGTGGTCTAGGACAATTTCTAACCACCTCAGTTTTTTTAGATTAACATTTATACCCTCA
Organism: Solanum chmielewskii; assembly: GCA_027704785.1. Taxonomy (NCBI): domain Eukaryota; kingdom Viridiplantae; phylum Streptophyta; class Magnoliopsida; order Solanales; family Solanaceae; genus Solanum; species Solanum chmielewskii. The sequence goes on from JAKWIX010000322.1 coordinate 14,783,160, forward strand.
CTTCATATAATAGGACCAAGAAACTACACCGATCTCAACAAAAACTCACATTTAATTAACTTGGCAAATAGTTAGTATTTCTTAAAGACTTAAAAACCAACCACAAAATGGTCCATATGTTCACCCTCATTCTTCAAATATACCAAGATGCTAATAAATGAAGACAATCACAAAGGAATCTAGGTATTATGGAACACTCTATTCATATGGTTCATAAATGCCACGGGGGAATTCGTGAGAGAAAAACATCACCAGGAACTTATAGTCCTCATACCTAGTACAGAAATTCGGTTTAGGTATATCTTCACCTCTCACGCTTAGTTGGCGATATCCTGACCTCAATTCAATCTTAGAAAAGGTTCTTTCCCCTTTGAGTTGATCAAACGAGTCATCAATCTGAGAAAAATGATACTTGTTCTGAATGGTTACTTTATTGAGTTGACGATAATCAATGTATGTCCTAAACGAAACATTCTTTTTATTAACAAACAACACTAGATCTCCCCATGGGAAGATACTAATTTGAAGAAAAAAAACTTGTCTGATAAGTCCTTTAGTTGAATATTTTGCTCTTTCAAATCCACTGGAGTTATCCAGTAAGGAGGGATTGAAATATGATTCATATTCGATAATAATTAAATGCCAAAGTTTATTTTCTTCTCGGGAGGAACTCTAGATAGTCATCAAGAAAGACTTCCAAAAATTCTTTCACTATGGGGACTGACTCTATAGGAGGAATGGCGGACTCAGGATCTTTGAATCTTACAATATGATGAATACACCCCTTGGAGATCATTTTACCAGATTTTAAGAAAGAAATGATACAACTTATAGGAATTGAGTTACCTCCCTTCCACTTTTAGACGAGTTCATTAGGAATATTGAACTTAACTACTCTGGTTCGACAATCTATGGAAGCAAAACAAGAACGCTACAACTCGAATCACAAAATTACATCAAAATCAACCATATCAAGCTCTGCCAAATCCACCCATGTAACTCTATTGGACAAACATATAGTACAGCTCCTAAACACAATTCTATCAAGAACGGAGTCACCCACCGAGGTTGTAACCAAAAATGGTTTAGTAAAATATCACGTAGAATATCAAACATTATAGATACTATAGGAGTTAAAAATGATAAAGTAGCACCGGAATCTAGTAAAGCATAAAAATTAATAGATGAGACTTCTAACATACCAGTGACCACATCGGTAGATTTATGTTGCTCACCCCTAGAGTGTAGAGATTTAAAGTTGTACCTCGTTGGTGCATCAGAACTAGGACTGCTTGAGCTTTAACACTCCCCTTCTCTTGACTCCTCACATTAGGACAATACCTAAACTTATGGCCCTCTTTTCCACAACCAAGCAATTTCTCGCTCCCACAAAGCATTCACCCCTATGCTTCTTACCACACTATGCACAAGAAGGTTCATCCCTAAGTGAATTTCAACTTCTTCTCTTTTTTGACTTAGGTTTAGACACAAATTTTTGTTAGTGTTAGGGAAATTAGAAGGAAATTCGTTGGAGACCCTCCTCTTCAACATAGTCTTTTCTTGAATTTCAAGCTTACCCTTGGGGGCACCTCCCTCATATGACTTGACCCTCTTAAACTCCCTATTCTTCCTCTTTAGTCCATTCTTCTTAACTTTTTAAGCATGAATCATCAAATGAGAGATATCTGTATCATCATATAACATTTCTAAATGACACTCTTCAACTAGGTCATCGAACACTCCTGTTACAAAGCGACTTATCTCATCCCTAGGGTTAGATACAACGGAAAGAACATATACATGGACGATTTAGTGAACTTGGAGGATTAGTGTTGCACACTCGTACCTCCTCATCGAAGGTTCATGAATTTTTTTTACCTTCGACTCCCTTTTTTCCCTTGCAAAGAACCTATCAACGAAACCCGTTAGAAATGCTTCCAAAGTTATAGGACCCACTCTCAAAACCATATTATCACTCCATTGGGTATACCAAGGTATAGTTACACCATTAAGTTGACAGGAGGCTAGCTCAACCTTCTCATTTCAAAATACTGTCATATCATAGAGGATCTTCAAGACCTCATTAGGAATGTCTTGGAGATCTTCATTCACCTTAGATCAAATGAACATATGAGGGTTCATCCTTGTGAATTCCCTCAAACGAAAAGCCACGATAATTGTATTTTATTACACACGAGGTCCAATGTCTCAATTTTCTTGAGCTGTTATGGATTTAGATTGATTATATACCTCTTTTTAGTCATATGTTTAGAGGATGTCACAAATGCCGATCTTATCTGTCCATCCGTCATGGGTGCAGAAATGACCAGGCTTGGTCTTGTGGAGGATCTTGGTTGCTTTGGGGAGGAACTCCCGCATCAACCTAATATTCCTCCACCCTCTTTGCGGATGCCCGTCTCATAGTCATCTCCTATATCCACAAGGAAATGATTAGAAAAAGGACACATAGAGTTTCAACTCTCGATGCATGACTTTTTAGATTACCACTAAGTGAGAAGTCCTAAGTGTCTCATAGCCGCGCACTCATAAGTGTGGCCCCCTTCACACCAATGAAAAAGATTCTACATAGACGTGTTTTAGTGAGACATCAATTCTAAGATTACATCAACCTCATGCCTTGATACCATGTTTTTCATAACCGGGGAGCACCCCTAGACGTAACTGGTGTCATCATCCTTTGAGAGGACTTATATAAGTCTCTTAGCATTAGTCATAACATATCATAGGTTAAAACGCCGAAATATTAAAACTATTTAAATATTGAGGTATTCGTAGACCTCTCACATAATACATTTAGAGTTTACATAGACTTCTCGCATAGGAAGCTTACATAGGATTCTCGTTTAGACAATATCACCAACGTATAATGACTTATTATAATAATGCAATATCACAATAAACCATCTAAAATGAAGTAGAACATTCGAACATAGACCATATACAAAGCAATAATTAATGCATAGGGGTTATAATAATATCTTCAACGATAGGAACGAAATGAATATCTCTAGACTATAGCATTACTACTAAGGTAGATTACATGTCCCCATCTTCGAACTAGATGACCTACCAAAACATAGGCAAAAGTCCAAGTCTTCTTGCAAGAGTACTTGATACTTGAACGGCCTGAATATATGTTGTTTGGTAAAAAGGGAAATAATATGGGTTAGTACAACCACATGCACTATGGAAACATACGCATATATAACATTGAAAAAATGCTTAGACGGACAATTTTTTCAAAACTATGCAGAGTCACTTTCTAAAGCATTTATGCACAATCAATCACATATACAAGCCAATAGACATAACATTACTGAAGTCAATTCCATATTTAACATACGACCAATACCATCAAAAATTCAAGTCAGCATTGATATTATCAACATAAGTTATATCAACATGAATGGTATCATATAAACATAATATAAGAATAATAACTCAAACATCATGTCACAACATCAATTCATATACTAGAGATCAAAATTTCAGACAACATATAAGACCGTTACTCGCAACCCCTTCCCAAGCCTACAAGTGCAATGCCTATATTAAGCCCCATAACCCCATATAGTAGAGTTAATCAATTAAATGATCATAATCAATGTCAATATTTTATAGATCTTCATATAATGCATGTTCATAATCGTGTACATTAACATAGAACATTAGAATGTTTATCAGTGAAAATAATATCATATAGGATCATCAAGATGTAAAGTCATGATATAGAATACATACATATCATAAGTACATAATAACAACCTCCTAGGATTTTCTCAAGGTCAAACTGTTGTATGTATATGTAGAGTTTCATACCCCTACCTATACTATGTAGAATTCCTTAAGTCACCGTAGTTAGTTCTCACTTCATTTCTTTTATTTTTCTTTAGGGAACAATTAACTTAACCAACATAGCCCATGTGAGCTAAACATGGAATCCAGTGTCATAAAACCATGCAATGAAATAAAATAGTCTACTTGTGATGTTAGGATCAAAAGATGAACATTGAATTCTAGGTGGATCCACTAGCTAGTATTCCTCTTGAACCCTCTACATGCCCGTTAGCAATTGGAGACCTCATCTCATGAGAATGTTTAGTCAATTTACCTTCTATGGGGAGTCAACACCTCTCATTGTCAAGTTCACTCGGTGCTAAGTTGAAGTACCTTTTTGAAATGTCTTTAAGCCATGTTTACTCAGCATAACTTAATATAGGTCATAGGAGACTAACCCCTTGTATATCATGTCCTTAGCTCATTAGGTATTCCATGAGAATGTTATTTCAAAACAACCCTTCATTTGTGAGATCAACCTATCATAATCATATCATATTAAGTCACACAAGTGGTTCACATTCAACCTTCTATAAACATAACCTTAACATGATCTCACAATTCATATAGTCAATACATTCATTATAATCATCATGTATTAATATTATTAATCTCTTCACATATATTACTTTAGTTGCACACCATCACCACCAAATATTATCCATCGTTATTAAAGTAAAGATTTCAAGATCACAAAGTCTTACCAAGGAGATTCCATGAACATTATCAATAATATCATCCTCAATCCATCATAATTATACACTATTCCACTCACCATTATTATAATATAGTAAATTCAAAAAAACATAACGAATCTAATCATCTATAAGTCCAATTTATAACTAAGGTTAGGGTAAAGGATTCAATTCATAGATTCTATCATAGAGTTACAACAATTAATCAACATATAATCATAATATATTTCTAATACTAAAAACAAACAAATATCAACTCAATTTTAAAGATCAATTTCGTAATTAGAATGAAATTCATTTTTTTTACATGTTTTTGAAATCAATTTTGAATAGACTCTTGGAAAAAGAGATTGTAAGACTAAAGAGCTTTCATACCTTAGGATTCATTAGTGTTTGATCTATAAGATTTGAATTCCTACTCAAGCTTTAAGTGTTTCTTCAATGGGGTCTTGCAATAGAGAGTGAAAGAAGAGAGAAGTTGGAGAGAATTTGGGTTTGGGAATTGTTGAAAGTTAGGTTAATTTAAATAAGATCAAGACTTTATATAGTCCCTCAACAAACTTAATTAACCCTATCGTTAATCATTAATTAACCACCTAAATAAATTACTAATTAAGACCATTGCCCGTTGACGGGGCGTCGATCAAATGACGACACTGTAATGGAAAGTCTTTGTTTTATTCCTAGGCTATTTTTTTTTGCCATCTTGGAAAATGAAGTCATTGACGACTCTTCGATTGGCTTCCTGGATGAACATTGTCAAGTTGACACTTTTGGGGTCAAGGTGGTCGATGGGGAGTCCTACGAAGATGTTTCAACAATAAAAATGCTTCTCCATATGTTTTACACCCTTTTACTAAGTTGCTTGAAATTCCGACTCTTAAAACCCCATGAAACATACCACAGCACATTAGTTCAAAATTTGACAATTCATCAGACGTGATGGATGTTTCTTAATATTTTGAATCTAAAACTTCCTAAATGTTTTAAATAAAACTTCCTAAATGTTTTAAACCTGTTATTTTAGGCGTATAAATAGTGTTACCAGTCTTGTTTCATTATTTGAGGCTCTAACTAAGGTTATAGACTTCCATAGTGTTACAGTTATGATCGTTCGTCCTTGAATGATAGGTGAAACTTGTAGCTTAGTTAATCTTGGATTTAGATATAGAGATTTATGAGATTTCCCATTGTAAATAGGACTATCTAAAATCCATGGACTAACCTAAAACACGCATAGAAAACTCTAGTAGGAATTCTCAATAGATATTAGTGATGAAATAGTAATATGACAAATTAAACAATTTTTAAGACCATGAAAATTAAATTAAGATACACAAGTAGAACCCATAAAAATAAGGACTTTAATATATCTAAGCACAAAACATGAAAATAATGTATTCAATGAACAAATTCTTGTAGGATATATGATTATGTAAAGGGACAACATGATCTCATATTGATATGTAGATGTTTAGAATGAGGGGTATTTGGGATCTCTACTATCTTCTATTCCTATGTTATACTCTAGTCCTTCCACAATACTTCAATGGGTCTTACACCATTCGTGCTTAGCTTCCAGGCCATACCAGTTAAGAAATACGATAATATCTCCCAATATTTTTATAGAACTGACACATAAAATCACATGCTTTATATATCGGGGCTCTACTTTCTCTTCTCTTTGATCTTATGACACTTTTCAATGGTGAATCTTATACGAACGCATAATTGTTAATAATATCTCTAATGTTTGATGTCACACCTTCCAATAAGGTATTATGCTAGGGTATTTATCTATGGATTTGATAAAATTTAAATATATTTTTCTAGCCTTTACTGGTCAAACTTTTTAGTACATAATGTTACAAGGAAACATTATTTCAAATTGTTAAAAATCAAGTCCATGAAAATAGAGGGGCATAGTATATGGATTAATAAGTCACATTGGGTATGACACATGCCTGCGAACTATCCTAAAAGGGAGTGCTTGATAGACATGCATTAAGGTACAAAAATATGTTGTATACAAGCGCATATGCACTTTAGGGAAGGGCGTGAAATAATGAACTATTATGAGGAATGTAGGAAATGAAAAGGTGAGCACATGATGCATGAGTACTAAAGGTATGGAAAATATAATATGCCAGAAAGTAGAATCTAAAAGATATAGACATAAACAAAATTAACTACATAACAAAAATTACATAATTACATTGATGAAGTGTGTTATATCACATTGAAAGGTGGACTAACATGTCAATGAGTATACATGAAATATGAGCAACTGACCTCTATCATACGGCCAAAAAAGCTACAAGGTTTGTAATGTTACGAAAGTATGCTACGAGGCATCCAAAATATATAAAAATGTTCATATGATTAATTACCTTATTGTACACACACAATATGGACAAGTAATTTTAGGAACTTATTAGTGCAAGAAATTAAATTTAAGAAAAAGGTGCTAAAAAACATTTAAAAATAAACAATGCTGCTTAAAAAAGAACAAGACTTATATGCAAGCATTCAATGACATTAGGTAAGCTGTGAGAAAGTAATCCACAAAGGGAAAATGACATAGAAATAGATAAGTATAGAACACGCAACATGTATAGTTACATAACGAATCATATTTCAAAATTACAAAATATCCTATCTTAAGTTTTATGTCACTGGTGGGATAATTCTTCTAGTATTCCTAACTCTCCTTAAGAAAACATAAAAATCAATTTCACCATCAGTTCTCTTAAATCTCCTAAGAATTTTTATAGGTATTGTACGATTGGAAATTGGCTTCCTTCTAGTTCGATATAAATACTATAGTGAAGATAGAGATAGAAAACACCTCAATACTTCATCTTTTGTAGTAAGAGGACGAGTTCAACTTTGGCTTCATTATTTGCTTGTATTACATTATAGAAAAAAATGGTGAATTTTGAACTTCTTAATAGAAAATAAATAGTAAATCTTGAACACACCATAAAGCATGAACTCAAGTAACATGTATATTTTTGGTACTTATAAAGTTATATAGTGATTCATAACATCTTAGAGCTAGCCACTTTGGGCTTTACTAGATTCGTCTAGCCATACTAATGGATGTCCAATTTTTTTTTTATAACAAGTGAGGGTGATCAAACTTTTTCCCAATGCAAGATAGCAAATAAGAACAACTAGCATGTAATAATGTTTTCCAATCGCTTAACTGGACTATTATTAACGAATTATTGCATGCACATATTACATTAGTCCTGTAGTAGATCAATTAAATTTGATGGAGGTCTATACATGTGTATAATTCTCTACTTTCCTTTTGTACTAATGATGTGGATGGACTAGGCCCATGTATATTTTATGTAGGTTAGCTTTTTATTCATGTAGTTTTTCTTGTTTTTAGTAAGACCAAATATCAAGACATGAATCAATACTAAATTGCCATCTCTATCGAACAAAGATTAACAATGTTGTTCCCATGTGTGGCATTATAACTCATAAAGGTTGAATAGTTGATACCACTTTCTTGAATCATACACTTAACAATCACCCTTTCATAACCACTTATCTCACTCCTTATAGCATCTTCATATAACCCCTATTCTAATGTTTAGGGAATTTGGTATATCTTATATCTTTCTAACTAGAATCTATACGTACATATTTCGCCCACTTCATTAAACATTGATTCTCACATGCTTTTTATCCAAGAAGTACCATTTAATCATGACTAGTAGCTTCAGGTACTCTAATCCAACGATGTACAACATGACTAATAACAACCGAGGTCTAATCAATAAATTTCCATTTGTTAACCTTACCCTTTATTAACATAGTAATTCTCCATAAACAACACATAGATAATAATATGAACTACCATACATATATCATTTGCAGAAATTGGCACACTTATCACTAAGTTTTATAACCATGAAAAAAATACAACTTGATTAGTACTTATTCGGGGTTGTTGGCACATACCATATAAAATCCAACTATTAACAACATCAGGATGATATATGGTGAGAATTTTGGCCTTTCAGCTAATTTGGGGCATCTCTACTGCACAGATACATCAACTTTCTTCCAATTAAAGGAATCTAGTTAAACAACATAAATTTTGAGAACATGTGTACTGCTCAAAATTCTATGTATACACAGACTAAGAACAAGTGTCCTCTATAGGAATAGATCTTAAACTTATGGAGGAAAGAAAGAACTCAAAAGTTGGTTACATCCTCCTAAGAATATGTGTCTGGAAATGCTACTACTCATATATGTACCTAGGTAACCAGACTTTTTTATAAGAATATACTATATCTTTCTCAATTGAACCAATGTGATAAAAATTGTAGAAATGGAACTTTAGATGTAAATAATGTAAAAGCCTTTGCATACCATGTGTAGTGAGACAGTCAAATAAAGTGAACTAAATCTATCAAAATTCCTGTAAGTTAAGATCCTTTTATGTATGTTACATGTTGACACTTTACCTATCGTTAACCTTAATCATAGCAAGAATAATATGGATAACATGATCAGGTCAATTGGAAAGTGACTTCTTAACTTCGCTCTATTCCACGATCTGGCTTATGAAGACACATAACATTTTCTAAATTTCCAAGAAGCCCCCTAAATATGAATATGGTGCGCAATACAGTCATAAACAAGGATCTACTAGACATGACTTTTAAGACTACCTATGATGAACAACTCTGATACAAGTTTTGTCACACCCCAACACTCGATGAGGAGGACAAGTAACCATATGAACACATGATTTCCAAGTGACCTGTGATGAGAAAGTAATGTACTATGCAGATAGATTTCACGACCAAGGACCACACCCTAGATGTAAGAGGTGTCTTCGCCCTCGAAGACGTCTCAGACTACCCCTTTGAATACATCATTTCATATCATAGATATGGAAAATGCGCAATAATTAAAAATTTACTTATGAAGTTTACTTGGACTTCTCATTTCTCAACATAGTCTATTATTGTCTCACATATAACCATTTATTATAGAAATACAATATTTGGGACATAGTCCTTAGACTATTAGAATATGTCTCATATAGAAGTTACAACAATGTCACTAAATAATAAATGATTATTGTCTTAGATATACCAAAATAGCTAGAACTAGACTAATGGGTTTCATCCTTGAACTTGAGGACTCACTAATAACTTGGAAACTATCCAAGTCCTCGTTAAAAATGGACTTGAAGCTCTTCAATTGCCCGAACCTACATTATTTTAGAAATAGAAGAAAATATGAATTAATACAAACCACATATACTATGTATGGAAACACATGCAAGTAAAATCCATACAAACATGCTAAGACAAACGATTGTTGAAAAGCATGGTAAGTTACTTTGAAAGACTTTATGCACACAAATGAGCATATACAAGTCAAATGATCACTACAATATTAATAAATGTTCATTTCCATATACTAGAATAACATCATCATAATCCATATAAACATTTCATGTTGTAGAGTTCATATCATAAAAACATATGAGACCCTTACTCACAATACCGATCCGAGCCAAATAGTGTGATGCTCATGTGAAGCCCTATAACCGCATATAAAACAAGTAAACTAGTAAAGAGACAATGAGCAATTCCTTTACCTCAAACCACATTATAACAAGTGTAGCGAACATCATATATAGAAATATAGGCCAACATCATGTGACATCAATAAAACAAACATAAATAAGATCAAAATTATATAAAACCAACAACATACATATCATTCAATCATAAGTACATAAAAATTCCTCCTTGGACTCCCCTCAACGCCAACTTGTGCAATGCATAGGTAAAGTCCCATACTCGTACCAACACTCAGTAGTACTCTTTAATTCATCCGAGTTATTGTCCATCTTATTAATTTCATTCATTCATTTAACTTTTTGGAACATTTTACATAACCGATGATATACAATGTAAGCTAAACATGTCATTTTGGTGTAATGAAACACCACACCCAAAGAAGTTGTTTTACTTTCCTAGGTAGAACCATACATAATAATAGAATCTAGGTGTATGTACTAGCTAGTATTCCTATTAGGGAACATAGTTAAGTAACTATGTTATATGATTGGAAAACCTCTTTATGCACATTAGAATTGTAGTCTCCATCTCATGAGAACAATGGTGAACCTAACTTCTCTCTTGGGAAAGAAAACTTCTCACTTTCTAGTTCTCTCTGTGCTAAGCTAAATTCCCTTTATGAAATATCTTTATATCATCCTTCACATTAGCTTACAATATAGGCCTTAGGGACTAACCCTTTGTATAATCATGTTCCCAACTCTTAGGTTTAGAATGAGAACTTTCTTACATCACAACCCAATATTTAGTGATATGATCGTATCATAATCATAGAGATAAGGGGCAAAAGAATTACATTACATCTTTCATATCATACAGTATCAAGAATAGACCAACATAATTGAAGTAAAGTATTCATGATCTTGAAAGTCTTAGAAATAGGCTCCAAGAAACACCTTCAAGATTTCACACCCAATTCCATAATATTCGTCAACCAATACAATTATCATCATCATATTACAGTGAATTATTTAATAACACATTCAATTATACCTTCCTCAATCACAACTCAACCTAGATCACAAGTTAAGGTTTGGAGAAAAAGATGATTCATGGGTGTTTGTAGAGATTTAGGTCAAAGAATTAGGGGATGCATTAAACCACACATAAATCTATATAATTCATAAAAAATTATCGAATTAAGACTACACAATTTAATTTCAAAAAAATTGATGAAAACAAGGTTTTTGAAGAACATTGAAATCTAAATTTCGAGGAACCTCTTGTTGAAACAGATCCCAAAAGTGAATATCTTCAATACCTTGAGAATCCTTTAATAATTATGAGGTAATTCTTGATGTTGAAGCCTAGAGAAAGCTTGGTCTTCGTCTTCAATGGGGACCTATGGAGTAGTGAGAGAAACTATAGAGAAGTGAGAGTGATTTTGGTTTCAGTTAGGGAATTGATTTTGGTGGAAAATAATTAATTAAAACTGACGTAAAATTACAAAAATACCCTCACTTTATTAGGTCTTTTTTTTTAAGTTAAATTTTAACTTAAAACGACACGATCAAATCTGGCACATGGCTGCGCGTCGTGTGGGGACCTCCAAATCATTGTTTCTAGAATCCGACTTGAGGCAGAATAGTTCGTGACAGCCCTGCATCGAGGTCTTTTTTTAATTTTTAGTGTGGGCTGCGTGACGCGTCACCACCATCATATCTTGGATGTTTTGCAGGCTGCCTTTCTTGTACCTTGCCAATGCTTGGGTATTCCTCGAATACCCTTTTGGGGGTCCTTAGCGGTCGTAATTTTACATTTTGACCCTATAAACATTATTTTATCTATTTAAAGTATTTTTATAAGTTTTAAACTTTTTATGACACTCCCGAACCTTCACAAAATAAGGATAACTACTTGTTTAATTTCACTAGTTTTAAGATGTAAACATCGTCCTTTGACGTCTAGGATCCAATACATTTAAACAAAGTTAATTACATTAGTTTAGGTATGTAAATATACTTTTTAACATTATTTAATAGGTGATAATCTAGTCAAACTCAAACGACTTTTCCGGTGTTACATTATCCCCCCTTAAACATTTGTTCCGGAATGGCACATATAAACTAAATAAAAAATTCACCACATACAAGAGCTCACGATTTCATACCACATAATGGGGAGGTACCTTCTCAAGTTCAATATGAAATTAAAGTAAACATAAAGGAATTCACAAACAATTATTTTCTTATCATAACAATATCAAACATGTTTACTACAACTCTCTCATGAAGAGATAATAGCATGTTACATAGAAGTACTAGTTAATCATGAGAACACACTTCATGAAAATTCATGTTAAGCATGAACCTTCAAAGATATGCACATGGTAGAAAAATAAGCAAAGTGAAGATTATTCGTAGTTTTTATCTTAAGGGAGACTACTATCCTCAACTATGGCTAGATTAAGAGGAAAAATATAAGGATAAGGTAATTCATATCGGCCTGGGCTTCCCATGTTTTACCCTAAAAAAGATGGTTTCACGATAGGACTTTTATAGAGGTGACCTCTTTATTCATCAATTTCTGGACTAGACGATCAAGGATCTCAATCGGAACCTCTTCATAAGAAAGGGACGCATTGACCCCTAACCCTTTTATCGAGAGAATAAACACCAGGTCGCCTATTAGTTTCTTGAGAATAGAGACATAAAATACCGGATGAACCAAGGACAATTCACTTGGTAATTTTAAATAATAAGAAACTTACCCGACCCTCATCAATATATCAGAAGGGACCATATATCGGGGACTATGTTTCCCCTTATTTACAAACGTTACCACCCCTTTCATGGGTGAAATCTTCAAATAGACCCAATCAACTTTTTCAAACTTAAGGCATCTCCTCTTATTTTCGGCATATGATTTGTTCCGACTAAGCATGTTTTAAACCTATCTCTTATGATCCAAAAAATTTTAATGGCCTCATAGACTATCACGGGACCAAGGACTTCAAAGTCACTAACCTCAATTGACCCAGCCGGGGCCGACACCTCCAACTATAGTATGTTTCAAATGGTGCAATAGATATAGTTGAATGGTAGTTGTTATTGTAAGATAATTATTTCAAATGTACATGGTGTGTTATGTTTGTCCATCCGTTTGATGGTGAAAGCGGTACTAAGTTTCACGTGATTACCTAACCCCATTTGGAAAGACCTCAGAAATAGAAGTTAATAGCAAACTCAAATTCTAATAAAGGTACAACCTAGAATATTTCTACGTTGAATAAGTATATGTGACAGGGAGAAAATGGGTAGTTTTTTTCAACCTATGAACAATAACCCATATGGAACAATTTTGCGTCTGTGTACGGGGCAAAACTGCAACGAATTAGATACTGATATTTTCTTATTTCCAGTAGGGACATTCATCACTTGACTTAACCCTCCTGATCTTTGATGTTCGCCCTTGACTTGTAGACAACTAGGATTTTTTGTGACAAACTCCGCAACATCTTTCTTCAACCCATTCAACCAATAGACCTCTTTTAGATCAGGATACATATTAGTGGCACCCAGATGAATGGAATATCGGGAACCCTAAGCATCTTTCAAAAAATTTCTTGTTAGACCATCCACATCCAGTACACACAATCTACCTAGGTAGCTAAGTACATCATCCCCCACTTAAGATAATGCTAATTTGAAATTACTAAGTGCTGATTCCTTCAATTCCATTATATAGAATCAAGGTGTTGCTTAGACTTCAACTCCATAACCAAACATAGTTCAAAATTATGACGAACTATAGATCCTCATTTTTGAAAATATTCAAACTAAATTCCCAACCGACCAAATCTATGTATTCTTTCATTAGATATTTCGTATCGTCGCGAACATGGGTTACACTCTTCATTGACATTCGACTTTGAGCATCTGCAACCACATTTGACATGTAGGGGTGGTAAAGAACACTCATGTAATAAAACATCAAGAGTTCCAACCACTTTATTTTTTAGTTATTCAACTCTTTTTGGTTGACCACATATTGAAGGCTTTTCTGGTCGGTGAATACATCAAAATGAACACAATACAAATAATACCTCCACATTTTCAAAAAAAGCACTACGGCCGCTAATTTAAGATCATGACTGTGATAATTCTTCTCATTCACCTTGAGTTGTCTAGAGGTATATGCTATCACCTTACCACGTTGCATGTCATGACCGGGGAGCACCCCCTAGAGCTAACCGACATCTTCTTCCTCGGATAGGGCAAAGACTAGTCTCTTAGTATTCGTCATAACATTCATATGTTGAGGTTTACATATACCTCTCATATGCTAATAATGGATTTTACTTCGAATTTTTGTATAGGAAGCTTACATAGGCTTCTCGTTTAGACAACATATTCAACATATAAGGATTATAGTATAACAACATTGCATTACATTAAACCATCTAAAATGAAGTATAACATTTGGGCATAACCCTCATTCAAATCTATAATTACCACATAAGTTTTACAATAACATCTTCAACATTCGAAAAGAAAAGAATGTCTTTAGACCATAGAAAATCTGACTAGGCTAGATAGAAAACACAATCATTGAACATTGAGGACTCATTAATAAACTTAGGAAAGATGCCCAAGTATTCTTGCAATAGGTCTTCATACCTAAAGGGACCGAACCTACAGTGTTTGGAAAAAGGGAAAGAATATGGGTTAGTACATTCACTTGTACTAAGTATGGAAACATATGCACATATAAACTTTGAAATCATGCGTAAAGTGATATTTTGTTCAATTTCATGTTAAGTCACTTTTGAAGCCTTAATGCATAATAAGATTACATAAAAATCCATCATAACATTTTCATTAACACAAGTTCATATGTAGCACAACACCAACATCATCAATAAAGTTAAGTCATGTAGATAATATCAAAATAAGGTCATACCAACATGAACAGTAACATATCCAGATCAAATAAACAAATAACTCCAAAATAAGGTCAAAACAACAAAGTGTGTAGAAGACTTCATATCATCATATCATACAAGACCCTTACTCACAACCGCTTCCCAAGCCTCCAAGTGTAATGCCTATCTGAAGTCTCATATCCCCACATAGTCAAGAAAAAAAAAGGAAGAGATCATATGTAATGCGCAACTTTACATAACATAGCATCATGAGTAGTCATCATCATATATAGCAATATAGACCTATAACATGTTTATAACTGAAACAAACATCATATAGGATCATCAACATGTACAGTAAACATAAGTATATAATTTACATTATAAGATCATACAAACAACCTCCTAGGACTTCCCTCAATTAAAACTAGTTCGATTTGTAGGTAGAGTCTCATACCCCTACCTATACAAAGAAGAACCCGTTAAGTCACCCTAGTTAGAGTTCACTTTATTTCTTCAATGTTACTTTCACAAATAATCGCCTGTAATAACAATAGACTATATGAGCTAAACATGGAATCTGGTGTCATGAAACCCAAAATCAAAAGTAGGTGGTCTACTTGCCGAGGAAGGACAAAATCATGAACATAACATTCTAGGTTGATCCACTATTAGTATTCCAATGGAGGCAACTTAATTAAGGAACTAATAGATATGTCTTGAACTCTCTACATGCCCATTAGAAATATGATCCCTTCTCTCATGAGAATGTTTAACAAATATCCCTTCTATAGGGAGTCAATACCTCTCATTGTCAAGTTGACTCGGTACTAAGCTAAATTCCCTTTTTTAAAAGCCATAGAGGCATTCTTGAATAATCATAGCTTAATTTATGTCGTAGGAGACTAACCCCCTTGTATAGCATATCATTTAGTTCATTAGGCATAGGATAAGAACTTACTTTCATCAGAAACCATCATTATTGAGATCAACATATCATTATTTATTCATCAAAGGCACACTAGAGAAACCTTCTTCAAACATGCATTAATGAACCCTCACAATGATCTAAAATCCAACATAATAATATCCTGACCTCACAGTTATTAGATCATATATTATTAATTTAATCACATATAATACTTTAATTGCACCATATAATCATCAAATATAATCCATTATTATTGAAATATAGAGTTCAAGATCACAATGTCTTACCAAATAACGTCCATGATCTTCATCAAGAATCTCACCCTCAATGCATCACAATTTTCCAATAACTCACTCATCATAATTATAATATAGTGAATTAAGAAATAACATAACAAATTTTAACAATCCTAATAATCTACAAGACCAATTTATTACGAGGGTTAAGCTAAAGGGTCATATTCATATATTGTATCATCAAACTAGGACAATGAACAAGAACTGCAACAATTAACCCATAAAAAATAATATTCGATAATTATTAATCAAAGGAAATCAACATTAAATCCAATTGATAGAAAAATCACGAAATTGGAAAGGAACCCATGTTTTTGACATCTTTTGACATAAATCTGAATGATCCTCTTGGGGAATGAGAACCCAAGAGTGAAAAGCTTCAATACCTTAAAGATCCCTGAATAAACATGGACATAAATTTAAAATCTTGAAACTCTAATGATCTTGAGCCTTGGTCTTCAATGGTGTTCTTTGGACAAACACAGGGAAAGTAGAGAATAGGTGGAGAGATTTGAGTTTGGCTATTGAGGATAGTTACGTATGTTTAATGAGGGTTACGTCATATATACTCACTTAGTTAACGTTATTAACATTCCCCTAACTCCTATTTTATTAAATAACAAATTAACTAATCGAGTCAATTACTAAGAAAACTTAACAATGAAGAGACCCCTCAAACAACGGTTGCCTATCGACGAGGCATTGATAAAATGATGACACTGTACTGGCAAACCATCATTTGATTCCAAGACTCTTATTTCTAGAAATTTTGGAAAATGTCTAAGTGTTGACCAACAAAGAAATCGACTGCGCATTGTTCAATTGATGGCTCATTGATTGACTTCATGGTTGGACACTGTCAAGTTGACATTTTCGGGGTCAGCTTGGAGGGTCCTCTCCAAGGTTCGTTAGGGTTGTCCTTAGATAAACGTATAGAGATGTTTCAACCCTAAACACACTCTAATACTTTTTTAACACCTTTCCACAAAATTTCGTTAAGTTCCGACTCTTAAAACTCATTGAAACATTCAAAGGCACACAAGTCCATATTTCACAATTCACCGAACATCATGGACGTTTCTTGACGTTTTGACTCTAACAGTTCTTAACTAGATTGAATACATTTATTTAGTGCTATAAACAGTTTTTTAAGTATTATTTCGTGATGTGAGGATATAGCTTACGTCTTGGACTTCACGGGTGTTACATCATCTCCCCTTAGGAACATATGTCCCTCACACACACTAAAAATCTTTTCATAAGGAAAATTAGCATACTTAATACTAGTAGCCCAACATACAACAACATAAATCAATATGAGTCACATCCCATATGAGTAATTCACAACTCAAATGAACATACCAAAAATACATTTACACATAGCAACTCAAAACACAATTTAAACAAATAAAAGAGCTCAATTTTCACAACATCAGGTACTACCCTCTCAATATCAACATGAGTTCAACATGATGATCAAGTTATATATAAAAAACTTCTGAACACATAAGCATGATCAATACTTATTGATGAATGCAACAATACACAAAACATAGATAAGCGCAAAGTAAGAGAAAGAGCATTTTCACATGAAAACTCATTTTAGCATGAACCTTTACCATTATTATGCATATTTTAGTAAATCAAGCAAAATTCAAACTTATTCATTATATAGATGAATGCCTAACATTAATTAGGAAAAATATTGTGATAATGGTGATAATGGTAAAAGATGGTGATACATTTTGGTAGCACCCCTATGAATAGAATACCGGAAACCATGAGCTTTTTCAAAACCATTCCCCTCAAATCATCAAAATCTAGTATACACAATCTACCTTGGTACCTAAGCAAACAATACCTCTTGGAGAATGACTCATTGAGTTAGCTAAGTACCGATTTCTTCAACTCAATCAATAATGGATTAAGATGTTGTTTAGACATTACCTTAACAACTAATGATCACTCGGAGTTATTATGAACCATATAACTACCATTTGCGAAATCGTCCAACCGAAAACCTAATCGAGACAATCGATGAAAATATTTCACTAGGTCTTTCTTCCCTTCTTCTACATGAGACACACAACCCATGGTCATACGACTTAGATCATTCGCAACCACATGATCCTTTTAGGAGTAGTAGAGCACACATATGTAGAAGTCTTTCAATAATTACTACCATCTTCTTTGTTGGAAATTTAAAACGTTTGAGTAAACACATACTGATGACGCTTATAGTCAGTATACACATCAACATGAACACCATATAAGTAATGTCTTCATATTTCAAAAGAAAACACTGCGGCTACTAATTCAAGATTGTTAGTTGGATAATTCTTATTATTCACCTTAAGTTCTCTAAATTCATAGGATATTACCTACCCATGTTGAATAAAAACACAACCAAAACCCACTCGGCATGCATGACAATATACCATAAAACACTTGGTACCCTCTAGTAATGTCAACACTTCAGCAGAGGTAAGACTATCCTTAAAAAATATGGAAGCTTCTTTCATATGCCTCTGACCACTAAAATTTAGCATCTTTTAGGTCAAGGTAGTCAAAATAGAAACAATGGACGGAAACCCATCCACAAACCTCCATAGTACCTGCATAAACCAAGAAACTTTTAATGTCGGTTGGACTCAATGGTCAAGGACAATTCTTAACCTCCTCAGTTTTCTTTGGATAGATCTCTATACTCTGACTAGATATAATATGACAATGAATCGTCACCGATATAAACAAAAACTCACACTTATTATACTTGGTAAAAAGTTGGTTTTCCTTAAGGACTTGTAATCCCAGCCTCAAATGGTCCATATGTTCAAGCTCATTCTTCTAATATACTAAGATATCATCAATGAAGAAAATCATACAAGAATCCAGGTAATTCATGAACACCATATTCATATCCATAAAAGTTGTCCCAAGACATTTGTTAGACGAAAGGACATTATTAGGAACACATGGTGACCATACCTAGTTCAAAATGCCATTTTAGGTACATAATTACCTATCACCCTAAATTGGTGATACCCCGACCTCATATCAATCTAATAAAAGTAGATTGGCCCGTGGATTTGATCAACATAGACGATAATGCAAGAGCGAGAATACTTGTTCTTGATGGTCACCTTATTAAGTTGACAATAATTGATACATAATATAAGGGACCCATACTTATTCTTACCAAAAAACACCAGAGATCCCCATGGTGAAATACAAGTTTTAATAAACCCCTTATGTAATAAGTATTTGAGTTGAATCTTTAACTCTTTCAACTTTGCAAGAGCCATGCGTTAAGGAGTGATTGAAAGGGGATTCGTATCAAGTAACAAGTCAATAATAAATTCATTTCCCGCTCTGGAAAATTCTGAGTAAGACATAGGGAATGATTTACAAAAAGACCATTGACCATAGGGACAAACTCTATAGGAGGAATGTTGTAACACCCTAAAATAAACTATGGTGAACTACAGCTTCGTTAATGTTTCTTGAGTTAATTTTGTGTTAAAATGAGTTATATTGATTTTCTTAAGAAGGTTCTAAAGTTTGGTAAAATTTGGAGGTCAAACGTCCAAAAACGTCCATGGCGTTCGGAAGATGTTTCATAGAAAGTGCTTGTGCATCTTGATGTATTTTAGTGAGTTTTACATCTACGTTTTGCTTTAAAGTAGTATGGGATAAGTCTAAGAGCTATACGACTATGTTTAGTTTTTTAATGTCTTTTTACGACCCAACCTAGGACCCATGGTGGGCCCTAGAAGAGGACCAAACCCTAGGTATAACCTGCCAAAACTACCCCTAAAACTGCCGCAAACGACGGAGGCAATCGACACCCCTTCGTCTAATGGCGTGGGTTTGGACTTAGTATTGGAGCCCAACCCTCCATCTTTCAAACTGCAGACCCAAACGACGCCCAGCAGCACGGGTCGTCATTCAGTCGATGCCCCAATGCTTGGTTCCGCTTTTGGACACTTTTGCCATGGATTAATGTGTTTTGTAAATTCACCACAACTCTTTTATTACCCTAGGATGACATTATTAGGGTTTAAAGTTATATTTGATTAGTTTTAGGTCCTAGGACTAGAAAAGACCCCTCATTTCATATATTAAAACTTTTTTACAAAAGACAAACTTTGTAAAATCACCATTGGAGCTAAGACTCCATAAGGAACTAGGAGGGATGTGGGTGGAAGTTTGTTCATCAAAAATTAGTTGGTTGTCTTATATTTGAGGTATGGTAGTCATCTTTTAACTCTCTTCCATTCAAGGACTCTTTTCTCAAAGATTTCAAAAGGTGTTTTCAACCCTAACTTCTTCTATCTTTAACTCTAAATATTGGTCTGGCATGAAAACGTCTTAAATTATTCAAATATGATGTTTCTAATGTTAGTTGGTGACTTTAATGCTAAAATTTCAATGACAACATGTTATAATCTTTGATTTATTTGGTTGATGTTGAGGTTTAGATTCTTCCCTATGGGATATATTTTGATGAAATACTGAGTAAAATATTATAGGTGAAAGAAGTTTGGATAAAGGGAAAGTTGGTTATGTTGTTGAAATGCTCTTGAGTGGTATTCTCCACCTTTGGTTGTGGTGTTTACTTGAATTGTATGAATGTGAACTAACTTGTGTATTGTGAAAGAGGACATGAAGGCATATTATGTGAAGTGATAATATGACTTTTGAAGCCTATTATCAGAAGCATTCTAGGGATTACGTCTAGATGAATTCTATGACTTAGTGGAGAATTTTAAAGTGTGTAATGTTATGAAGGAATGTTTAAGCATGTATAGAAGTTAATGTAAATAAAATTATGCTTATGTGCGAGATGTATTCACATGTACACACACCCTCACTTTGAGTGAGTGAGTGAATGAATGAATGAAGTTAGTAATTCTGATTAAGGGGATTTTAGGGGTGAACACTCTTCGTGAGTTGAAATGAAGTGTTTAGTAGAAAGCTTATTATCTTTCAAGAGCTTTCTATGATAGGTAGAGGATGGATACCCTTTTTGTGTTGAGATGTCGCATCCAATAGTTATCCTTAACATATAGTATAAAGTGTGGAGAATCCATGGGGAGTAATGCCTAGAACTGAGAGGATATGAGGAAGGGATGTTTACATTTCATAAGTTGAGATGTTGTATTCCAATGTTCCTCTTAAGATTAGTACTTTTCGTTAGTAGGGACTGTGCTACTTAGCAGCAATCTCATTATCCGTTAATTATGTGCCCGTATAGGTTTAGCTATTGGGAAAGCCATGTAAATGCTAAGAGAATTACCCTATCCTAGGCAAGTGGGTATTCCTCATCTGATAAGGGTAGTTTCTAGAATCCATTTCTATCTCTCATGTCCTATGTCGGTTAAGCTAACGTCCACAAAATCATATATGAACTAAGTTTCCTAAAAGAATGCACTAGTTAGGGTAGGTGGTTGAATGGGATGCCATCTATCCAATGCACTAGGTCGACCATCAAATAGGGGATCCTTGGTGTGTTTTTATATGATGTGTGTGGACTATGTCTGTTAAAAGAACGTACTATTTAGAGTAGGTTGTGGTATGGGAACCTATCTATCCACTGCACTAGGTAGACCTTCCGAAAGCGGAATCTTGTTGTGTGTTATATGAATTGAATGAGGTAAGACTTCTAAAAGAGTGCATGTCACGACCCAAAACGAGCCGCGAGTGGCACCCACACTTACCCTCCCATGTGAGCGAACCAACCAATCTAAACCCCAACATTTCAACCATAATAAACAGAAAATAATGCGGAAGACTTAAAACTCATTACTATAACCAATAAATAACTTCTAAAATTTAATACTTATTATTCCCAAAATCTGGAAGTCATCACCACAAGAACATTCTATCCTCAAATTACTAAATCTAAGAGTGTCTAGGAAGCTAAATTAAGTAATAGATGGTCCATGTCCGAACTTCAAGGACATCAAGACATGAATGAGAGATAATCCAGTTTGAGCTAGGAACAATAGCTCACCCTGAAATCTGACGCGATGAATACTGGCTAGAGTTGAGGACGAGTTGAAGTCGATGGCACGTTTGGTGCACTCCACAAATAACAAAGAAGAAAATTACAAGTAGGGGTCAGTACAAGGCACAAGTACTGAGTAGGTATCATCGTCCAAATAAAAATAAAAAGCAATATATATCGAATAATAACATAAAACCAACCAGATACTTAACAGGTTACAACAACAAGTACCATAAGCATTAGCCACAACACCAAGCACATCTATGAGGACTCAAGCCTCCACACAATACTCATTTGGGATAGGTTCTTTTGAATTGAGTATATTAGAATAATTCAAGATTCATTCTCTCTACTATCCTTGTGTCGGAATGTGACACTCCGATCCACTCAATATTCATTCATCTTACTATCCTGGTGTCTGAACGTGACACTCCGATCCCCTACTATCCTAGTGTCGGAACGTGACACTCCGATCCCTTAATTCCTGGTGTCGGTACGTGACACTCCGATCCCCTAATTCTCATTCTTTTAGATCATCAAGCCTTCTTTTATACCAAGGCATCATCATTAACAAAGTGGATTTAAGGTTTAAGATTCACAGCCTCATCTTTCCAATCCATTACAATTACATAATCACATCATGCAAACACACAATTATGCATATAGAAGACTTTACAATACTACCCAACACATATCATTCGCTATTTAGAGTTTACTATGATATAGAATAAACCATAACCTACCTCCACCGAAGAATCGCGATCAAGCAAGCAATCCCCCAAAACCTTTGCCTTCCTCTGCGTTCTTCCCTTTCTCTCGCTCGTTCTCTCTTCTTTTCATTTTAATTTTTCTCCTCTTTCAAATTCCCTTTTGTTTTACCCTAATTACCATATAATTAAGTATAAAAGATGATAAAAGTAACCCACTATTTATTTCAAGGTTATCTCCTTTAACCCCCAAGTAATTGAATTATTAACATTAAACCACTAACTTTATAATCATAAGCAGGAATAGTCCAAAACAACCCTTAAAAGCTTTTAACAGAAATCCGACCCAGGTGGAATTACGTCACTCGTGACGTCCCGTCGTGCCTGTGACGGTCCGTTCTGCAGAGTCGTCACAGGGTTCAGAGGCTCGATTTCATTTAAGAGTTCTGTGATGGTCCGTCGTGCCTACGACGGTTCGTGCTGCCATGTCGTCGCGAAGTTCAGAGAGTTGATTCCCCGTACCCAAATATCTGAGTCTAAGTGAATTGGAACGAGACCCCCTCCACGGCCCGTCGTACCCATGACGGTCCGTCATGGGATTCGTTAACCCAGACAGCTATTACCTGAAATAAACTCTACTGCTCAAACGACTAAACAAGTCATTACAATAGATACCAATTTACCCATCGTTCGTCCACGAACGATCACAAGAAGAAAAACAAGGACGAAAAGGAGTACCTGAATCTGTAAACAGGTGTGGATATCTTTCTTGCATATCAGCCTCCTTCTCCCAAGTGGACTCTTCAATTGGTCGATTCTTCCATTGAACCTTGATGGATGCAATCTCCCTTGATCTAAACATGCAGACTTCTCTATCTAAAATGGCAACAGGCTCCTCCTCAATAGACAAATTTTCATCAAGAAGAACTGAATCCCAACGAATGATGTAGTTTCCATCCCCATGATATCTTTTTAGCATAGACACATGAAATACCGGGTGCACTCCTGAGAGCCCAGGGGGCAAGGCTAATTCATAAGCTACATCCCCCACGCGCTTCAGAACTTCAAATAGACCAATGTACCTCGGACTAAACTTACCTCGCTTACCGAACCACATCACCCCTTTCATGGGTGAAACCTTCAGTAAGACTTGTTCACCCTCCATAAAATCCAAGTCTCTAACCTATCGATCTGCATATTCCTTCTGTCTACTTTGAGCCGCTAAAAGCTTTTCTTGAATGCATTTCACTTTATATAACGATTCCCTCAGAAGGTCAGTACCCCAAGGTCTAACCTCAAATGAATCAAACCACCCAATGGGAGACCTACATCTTCTCCCATACAGTGCCTCAAATGGGGCCATATCAATACTTGAGTGATAACTATTGTTGTATGAGAACTCTGCTAAGGGTAAGAAGTTATCCCAATGATCACCAAACTCTATCACTCATGCACGAAGCATATCCTCCAAAACCTGAATCGTTCGCTCAGACTGACCATCGGTCTGAGGGTGAAATGCAGTACTATGATCCAACCTAGTACCTAACTCGTCATGCAATGTTCTCCAAAACTTAGAAGTAAATTGTGTACCTCTATCTGATATGATGGAAAGTGGAACTCCATGCAACCGAACGACTTCTGAGATATAGAGCCTGGCTAACTTCTCTGCATTGTAGGTCACCTTAACCAGAATAAAGTGAGCAGACTTAGTTAACCTATCAACAATTACCCAAATGCAGTCATATTTACCCATTGTCTTTGGAAGACCAACCACGAAGTCCATTGCAATTCTCTCCCACTTCCATTAAGGAATGGGCATTCTTTGAAGTGTCCCTCCAGGCCTCTGGTGTTCATACTTTACCTGCTTACAATTCGGGCATGAGCAACAAAATCAACAATGTCACGCTTCATCCTACTCCACCAAAAATGTTGCTTTAAGTCACGATACATCTTGGTTGCACCAGGATGTATAGAATACTTTGAACTATGAGCCTCTGTAGGAATAGTGTGAATCAATTTATCGACGCGGGGTACACATACCCTTCCATTTATTCTCAAAACGCCTTCCTCATCGAATTTTGCTTCTTTAGCCTCTCCTCGCAATACCTTATCTCGAATCTGGATCAGTTTCTCATCAGTAAACTGCTTTCCCTTAACCTTGTAAAGAAAGGAAGATCTTGCCTCCACACAGGCCAAAAATCCTCCCTTCTCTAGTACTTCCAGCCTCATAAAGTCATTAGCCAGAGTCTGAACCTCTCTAGCCAATGGGCGTCTAGAAACCTACAAGTTATCTAGACTTCCCATGCTTTCTGCCTTTTACTTAATGCATCTGCCACAACATTAACTTTTCCCGGATGATACAAGATAGTGATATCATAGTCCTTCAGTAGTTCCATCCACCTCCTTTGTCTCAAATTCAAATATTTTTGAGTAATGACATACTGTAAACTACGATGATCCGTATAGACTTCACATTTAACCCCATATAGATAATGTCTCCATTGCTTTAATGCGAACACTACGGCAGCCAACTCCAAATCATGGGTCGGATAAGTACGTTCATGCACCTTTAATTGCCTCGAGGCATAAGCAATTATATTCTTCTCTTGCATTAGCACTGCACCCAAACCGGAATAGGATGCATCACAATAAACAATGAAATTCTTACCTTCCACTGGCAGGGTAAGAATTGGTGCAGTAGTCAAAAAAGTTTTGAGCTTCTGAAAGCTTTCTTCACACTCATCCGACCATACAAATGGAAAACTCTGCTTAGTCAAGTTTGTCAATTGGGAAGCAACAAAAGAGAATCCCTTGACAAATCGACGGTAGTAGCTAGCTAAACCAACGAAGCTCCTTACCTCTGTAACATTAGTAGGTCTTACCCAACTCTTCACTGCTTCAATCTTAGAAGGATCCACCATCACTCCATCCTTAGAAACCACATGCCCCAAGAAGGACATTGAATCTAGCAAAAATTCACACTTGGAGAATTTGGCATAAAGCTTTTTATCCCTCAACATTTCCAATACAATTCTCAAGTGCTCCTCATGTTCTTTCCTGCTCTTTGAGTGTACTAGTATATCATCAATGAATACAATGACAAAGAGATCTAGATATGGCTTAAAAATCCCATTCATCAAGCTCATGAAAGCAGCAGGGGCATTCGTTAGCCCAAAAGACATTACTAAAAACACATAATGCCCATACCTGGTTCGAAAAGCAGTCTTTGGCACATCCGTTGCCCGTATTTTCAATTGATGATAAACAGATCTCAAATCAATTTTTGAGAAGGTACAAGCACCTTGTAACTGATCGAACAAATCATCGATGCGAGGAAGAGGGTACTTGTTCTTAATAGTTACCTTATTCAGTTGCCTGTAGTCTATGTACATTCTGAAACTTCCATCCTTATTCTTCACAAATAAAACAGGAGCACCCCAAGGGGATGCACTTTGTCTAATGAATCCCTTACCTAACAACTCTTTAAGTTTGGCCTTTAACTCTCTTAACTCAGCGGGAGCCATTCTATAAGGGGGTATGGTAATGGGGCGAGTACCCAGCTCCAGATCAATGCAAAAGTCAATATCCCTATCCGGTGGCATACCAGGAAGGTCTGCAGTAAACACATCCAGAAACTCATGGACTATCGAAACCGACTCAATTGAAGGTACTTGGGTAGTATCATCCCTGAGGTGTGCCAAGAAAGCTAAACACCCTTTACTAACCATTCTCTTAGCACGAAGAAAGGAGATGATACGAACTGGAGTGGAAGTGTAATCACCCTCTCATACTAACGGATCTGTCCCAGGCTTGGCCAACGTTACAATTTTAGCATTACAATCTTAGATTGCAAAATTTGGAGAAAGCCAAGTCATACCCTGAATTACATCGAAGTCAACCATTTCTAGGATAACCAAGTCTACATGAGTATTGCTCCCCACAAAAGTCACAAGACAAGACCTATACACCTTTTCAACTATCACATACTCACCCACCGGAGTAGAAACACGAATAGGCATGTCAAGCAATTCAAATTGTAAATCAAAACCAGTAGCAAATGAGGAAGATACATATGAAAATGTGGATCCAGGATCAAATAATACAGAAGCCATGCAATCACAAACCAAAAGATAACCTGTGATAACAGCATCAGATGTCTCCGCTTCAGACCTCCCAGGGAAAGCATAACAGTGGGTCCTATCACCTGTCTGCCCGCTGCCCCTACTATATTGCGCTGCAGTATTTCAAGTTTGCCCGCTACCCCGGTTGATTTGGTGACCTCCATTACTTTGGCCACCCCGTCCTCCAGAATAGCGGCCTCTTCCATGACCACCTCTACCTCTAACTATTGGGGGTCTGTAACTCTGTTTTGGACAATACCTCCTAATATGTCCAGTCTCCCCACATCCATAACACTCTCTAGGTTCAAACATAGGTCTATGTGAGAGTGACGGAGTCTGGGGATAACCCCCAAACTCAGAGAAGTGTTGACCGGTCTACGGTGGACCCCCAGCTACAGCCTGCAGTAAAGACTGAATAAGTCGGGCTGGGTAACCTCCTGAACTCTGCCCTCTGGAGTAAGACCCACCAAACTCACTTCCCTAACAAAATTTCATAGGTGTCGATGCCATGGTGAAGTCGTCTGGCTTCACTCACTCCACTTCTATCACAAAATCTACAACCTCCTAAAAGGATTTTGCTGCAGTAGCTACCTGTAAGGTTGGAATCTGCAAATCTGACCTCAATCCCTTCACAAAACGGTGAATCTGCTCTTGTGGACTGATGCAAAGCTGGGTGGCATACCTGGATAGTGCAAAAAACTTAGCTTTATAAGCACTAACCGACATCCTTCCTTGCTCTAGGCTCAGGAACTCATCCCTCCTCCTATCCTGCAAAGTCCGGGGTATAAACCTCTCCAAAAACAATCTAGAGAATGATGCCCAAGTCATAGGTGGTGCATGTACTGGTTGACACTCAACATACGATCGCCACCACATTTTGGCATTTCCCTGAAACTGATAGGTTACAAACTCAACACCGAATCGTTCCACTATGCCCATCTTATGTAACAGCTCATGACAATCGACTAGAAAATCATAGGCATCCTCAAATTCAGCACCCTTGAAAACTGGAGGTTTCAACTTCAAGAACTTAGTGAAAAGTTCATGCTAATCACTTGTCATTATAGGCCCTGTAGTCAACCGAGGAAACGTGCCTATGTGCAATGAGGGATCCATGCGGGGAGCCACAGCAGTTGCATGTTGTACTCCCAGAGCCTGAGGTGCTGGTGCAGAAAAACACTGGAAGTGCTTGGCCTTGATCGGATAACCCGCTAAGACAAGCAAGAATCTGATTAATCATCTCTGGGGTAGGTTGGGGTGGTAATTCCTCATTCTGCACTTGCTCATTCTCCCCTTCCTCACCCTCTCTTAATACTTCCTCAGTCGGTGGAGGAGTCACCGCCCTAGTACTAGCTGGGCCAGGTTCTTGTCCTCTTCCTCTAGAGGACGTCCTCCCGCGACCTCTACCACGGCCTCTTGCCACTGCTCCTCTTCGAGCTACATTCTCAGTGGATGATTCAGACGCATCATGTCTTGCCGGTGTGGGTGTTGGCGCAGTTGTTGCTCTAGTTCTAACCATCTGCGAAATAGAGTGAAGATGGTCAGATACCAATTTGTATCACCTAGATACCAATTGGATCCAAGTAATAGCACGAAAGAAAGAAAGAATGGAATTTTCCTAAAGTCTTATAGCCTCTCAAAGAAAAGTAAAGGTGTCCCCCTACCCTTCCTTAAGACTCTACTAGACTCGTTCTTGTGTGATGAGACCAACGAACCTAATGCTCTGATACCAAGTTTGTCACGACCCAAAACGAGCCGCGAGTGGCATCCACACTTACCCTCCTATATGAGCGAACCAACCAATCTAAACCCCAACATTTCAACCATAATAAACACAAAATAATACGGAAGACTTAAAACTCATTACTATAACCAATAAATAACTTCTAAAATTCAATACTCATTATTCCCAAAAGAACAATAAGTTTAGGAACCAACCAATCTAAACCCCAACAAGAACATTCTATCCTCAAATTACTAAATCTAAGAGTGTCTAGGAAGCTAAATTAAGTAACAGATGGTCCATGTCTGAACTTCAAGGACATCAAGACATGAATGAGAGAGAATCATGTACGAGCTAGGAACAATAGCTCACCCTGAAATCTGACGTGATGAAGACTGGCTAGAGTTGAGGACGAGTTGAAGTCGATGGCACGTTTGTTGCACTCCATAAATAACAAAGAATAAAATTACAAGTAGGGGTCAGTACAAGGCACAAGTATTGAGTAGGTATCATCGGCCAACTCAAAATAGAAAGCAATATATATCGAATAATAACATAAAACCAACCAGATACATAACAGGTGACAACAACAAGTACCATAACCATTAGCCACAAAACCAAGCACATCTATGAGGACTCAAGCCTCCACACCATACTCATTTGGGAAATAGGTTCTTTGGAATTGAGTATATTAGCATAATTCAAGATTCATTCTCTTTACTATCATGGTGTCAGAACGTGACACTCCGATCCCCTCAATATTCATTCATCTTACTATACTGGTGTCGGAACGTGACACTCCGATCCCTTACTATACTGGTGTCGGAACGTGACACTCTGATCCCTTACTATCCTAGTGTCGGAACGTGACACTCCGATCCCTTAATTCCTGGTGTCGGTACGTGACACTCCGATCCCCTAATTCTTATTCTTTTAGATCATCAAGACTTCTTTTATACCAAGGCATCATCATTAACAAAGTTGATTTAAGGTTTAAGATTCACAGCCTCATCTTTCCAATCCATTACAGTTACATAATCACATTATGCAAACACACAATTAAGCATATATAGAAGACTTTACAATACTACCCAACACATTTCATTCGCTATTTAGAGTTTAGTTTGAGATAGCATAAACCATAACCTACCTCCACCGAAGAATCGCGATCAAGCAAGCTATCCCCCAAAACCTTTGCCTTCCTCTGCGTTCTTCCCTTTCTCTCGCTCGTTCTCTCTTCTTTTCTTATTAATTTTTCTCCTCTTTCAGATTCCATTTTGTTTTACCCTAATTACCATATAATTAAGTATAAAAGATGATAAAAGGAACCCACTATTTATTTAAAGGTTATCTCCTTTAACCCCCAAGTTATTGAATTATTAACATTAAACCACTAACTTTATAATAATAAGCAGGAATAGTCCAATACACCCCTTAAAAACATTTAACAGAAATCCGACCCAGGTGGAATTACGTCACTCGTGACGGCCCGTCGTGCCTGCGACAGTTCGTCCTGTAGAGTCGTCATAGGGTTCAGAGACTCGATTTCATTTAAGAGTTCTGTGACGGTCCGTCGTGCCTACGACGGTCCATGCTGCCTTGTCGTCGCGAAGTTCAGATAGTTGATTCCCCGTACCCAAATATCAGAGTCTAAGTGAATTGGAACAAGACCCCCTTGACGGCCCGTCGTACCCATGAAGGTCCGTCGTGGGATCCGTTGACCCAGACAGCTATTACTAGAAATAAACTCTACTGATCAAACGTCTAAACAGGTCGTACAGTGCAATACTTAGGGTAGGTGGTGGAATGGGACTCGATCTACTAATTGCACTAAGTAGGAATTTTGAAAGGGAAGTATTGGTGTGTTGTTTTGAGTGTTCTTCTAATGGCTTGGCAATGAGTGGGGACTTGTTCTCCCTAGTCGAGTAATCCTAGAAGGGGTAGTCTTGCAGATCACGTAGGTGTGTATTAAAGGAGGTGTATGGGTTTTTCCTTCATCTATAATCTTGGTGAGTCCTAGAATAACCTTATCTAAGAAAACTCCTACGAAAATGAGTTCACTTCCTTTTGGCTTGACTTTGGGAGTGAACTATTTTAGAGAATTGAGGGATTCACTGTAATGTTGAAAGGGTCACTGTAACATTTTTGTAAATTACTGGAAAATGGTGACTTTTGTTATAAAATATTGATGTACTTGTCTAAGTGTTAAATGATGATTTTAATGTTGTTTTACTTGTATATTCTTGAATGTTTTATTTAATAATCATGAAAAATCTATTAATACTAATATATACCTTTTTGAATGTTTTTGCCTATGCCATACTTAGTACATTATTTGTATGAACCCCGTACTTTTATGTACTCTATAAGTATAGGTTTGGAAGCAAGGTTGATATTAGAAGATAAGCTTAGGAAAGACTCTCAGGACTAGGTATTTCTAATATATTCAAGGCATAGGTCTATTTCTTAGTTTCTTATTTAAGACTTATTTTGTATTTTCCCTTTAAATGTAAAGGTTCGTGTCCCTAAGATATTATGCCATGTCTTTATGTTTTCTTGTAACGATGAGATTTTCTTAGTATTTATGAAAAAATTCCTTTTATATTAAATGTCAAGAAAATTTTAATCCCGCTCTACTTTTCAAGTCTTATGTAATGAACAATAATTAAAAGGCTTGTACAAGAACCCAAAGGGTCAAGTACGCCTTTTGACGATACAAGGGTTCTCCCCAACATCTGGGGGGTACTTTAGAGTCGTTAGATACTTGGAATAAGAGCACAAGGTTATGGAAATAGTTTAGAGTCTAAAGTATCACAAGCCAAGTTTACTAGCGTTTTTATCATTGGTGTGAGTCATGAAACATCCATTGAAAAGAGCCTGTAAGATTATAGAAGTTTTACTTTCTTCATTTTTTCAAATGTCGTTCCTTAGAATTGAGTTTTATAAGATGTCTCTCTCAACCTCTTCTTTTTGCGTTTATAAGACATTAATATGAGGAGATCAACCACTAGAATGAGGAGGGAGGTGTAGCTATTGAGAGGATCCCTTCTCGTGTTGAACAAGTTACTATAGTTGTCCTATACGTATAAAATGAGGAGGTTCACCTTCAAGAACCTCAAGTGCCTCCGGAATCTCAAGAGACTCCAGTGCCCCAAATTTCTCATATTCCCCAAGGTCCTCAAGATCCTATTGTTGAGAGGATATGACTAATGAGGAATTGAGTGTTGCCCTAACGAATTTGATCCAAATCATGACGGCTCAACATCATGTCATAAGATATGTTTGTTACCCAAGCTAAACAAGAAGGTGGACCTCAACCAAATGCTAGTACTTACGCCATTAGAATTCGGGATTTCATGGGGATTAACCCTTTTACATTTCATAGTACTAAGGTTGATGAAGATCCACAAGGTTTCATAGGTGAGGTTGTCAATGTGGTGGATGCTATGGGTGTGACCCTCAGGGAGAATGCGGTGTTAGCCTCTTACCAACTCAGGGATGTAGCTCAAGTGTGGTTTGATCAATGTAGGGATTGGAGACCTTTGAGAGATGGTCCGGAGGATTGGGAGATATTCAAAGATACTTTCATAGATAGGTTCTTACCCATAGAGTGGAGGGAGAAGAAGATGGTTGAATTCATGAACCTTTCTCAAGGGTGAATGAGTGTGCAAGAGTACTCTATCAAATTCACCAAACTCTCTAAGTATGCCCCAACCATGGTAGCCAATCCAGGGGCTAGGATGAACCAATTTTTATGGGAGTGTCTATCTTAATTGAGAAACATTGTTGTATGGTAATTCTTTGTGATGACATGGATATTTCTGGTCTCATGGTGTATGCACAAGAAAGCTAGGAGTGCAAAATTAGGAAGATAAGGCAAGAGGGTAAGAGTCGTAGGTCGCATGATTCTAGTCATCACCAATATTCTTCCACAAGGAACAAGGATATGGCACCAAACAAAAATTCCCAAGATGGTGGTCACACTTTTGACAGGACTAGGTATACTTCTTGTGGAAAGCAACATTTGGGTAAGTGTCTTGGCAGAACGGAAGGTTGTTTTTGTTGTGCTAGTAAATGCGAAAAGATGAGGGACTTCCCTAATATAAAGCAAGAGCGAAAGAGGTCAATAAAGCTCCCCTAGACAGTAGTGATCCAATGAAGAATCATCTTTATGAGATAGGAGTTATGAAATAGAACTAACCCAAAGTTGATAGTCACGATAAGTCTTATATCTTTATGATTGTTGTGTTGATGACATGAGATGAGTTTTTATATTTCATACGATAATGCTTTATTGTTAAATTCTTAAAGGTGGATATTTGAACTTTCTAGCATGTGTTTCATTGGGTTAAGAATGATTTGCATTGTTACGATTTTTATTTTTTAAAAAAAAATGCATTATCATGAATTGTGACTTCAATATGTATAAAATTAATTTTTATGAGAATGTTTAATGTTGGATAAGTTAGTTCCTCCAAAAATGAACAATGAGGACACATTTTGAATTATGAAATTAATAGAAAGTTGTCTATGATGCGAAGTGTTTGAAAATTTTAAATTGTGCTCCTTGTTAGTTGGTTCCTTGAATATAAATGTTTTATCGTGAACTTAATGTGTTTTGTGTTTCTAATGAGTCCTTGATGCCCCTTAAGGTTTATAGTGTCATTCGAGGAAGAATGTTATTTTAAGTGGGGGGGGGGAAATGTAATACCCTACAAATAACTAAGGTGAATTAGAGCTTCAATAGTGTTTCTTGAGTTGATATCTTTCTTAAAATGAGTTATATTGATGTTCTTAGGTTTGTGAATTTTGATGTCAAACGTCTGAGTATGTCCAGGATGTGCGGAAGGTGTATACTAGAAAGTGCTTTTGTGTCTTTGATGTGTTTAAGGTTGTTTTACGGGTTCATTTTTCTTAAAATATGTGTGGGATGTTCCTGACTATCTTTAGGGGTTTAACATCGCGGTACAACCCCACCTACAATCCAAGAGGGGCCCTAGAATATGACCCCAACACCTAGGGAGTACCTACAAAGAATGCCCAAATACCGGCCTTAAGCGACAGAGGCAATCGACGCCCCTTGGGTCAATCGATGCCCTGTTGTCTAGGGATGTAGTTTGGGAATTAGCCTTGGAGACAGAACCTCCATGTTTTCCAGATCCAAAAGACATCCAGAAGCATGGGCCATCGTTCAGTCGACGTCTCGTTGCTTGGGTCCGTCGATGGTGGTCCAGCAAAAGCTGCTGGAGGTTGCTGCCATGGATTGGGTATTTTGTGAATTCAACCCAAGTATTTTATGACCCTAATATGATATTTTTAGGGTTTTAAAGTTATATTAGATTAGTTTTAAGTCTAGACCTATACAAGACCCCTCACTTTAAATATTCACACTATCTTGCTAAAGACAAACTATCTCAAGTCACCATTGGTTCAAGACTCCAGATGGAACTAGGGGGGATGTGGGTGGACCTTTCTTCTTCAAAAAATCATTGGTTTTTATTATATTTTATGTATGGTATTCATCCTTCAACTCTCTTCCATTCAATGAGTCCTTTCTAAAAGATATCAAAAAGGGTTTTCAACCCTAACTTCTTCTATCTTTAACTCTAAATATGGGTCTTTCATGAAAATGTTTTAAGTGATTTAAATATAATTATTGTAATGTTATTTGGTGATTTTAATGCTAAAACATCAATAAAAACATTTTAAAGCTTTTTATGAATTTTGGCTTAAAGAATGGGTTAAAAGAGCATGATTTTCCAGTCTTGGAGTTTTGAATTCTTTGGGTTGATGTTGAGGTTTAGATGCTGCCCTAAGGGATATATTTTGACGAAATTTTAAGTAAAATATTATAGGATAAGGAAGTTTGGATGAAGGGTATATTGTTTATCTTTTTTAGCTTTATTTATGAAATGCTCATGAGTGGTATGGTCCACCTTTGGTGGCGGTGTTTACTTGAATTGTATTCATGTGAAGATACTTGTGTATTGTAAAAGAGTACATAAAGGAATATAATGAAGTAAGGTGATTATGATGTTATTCTTTTTTATGAGACTTATGAAAC
Source organism: Solanum chmielewskii (assembly GCA_027704785.1). Lineage (NCBI taxonomy): Eukaryota > Viridiplantae > Streptophyta > Magnoliopsida > Solanales > Solanaceae > Solanum > Solanum chmielewskii. The sequence goes on from JAKWIX010000322.1 coordinate 14,818,053, forward strand.
TTATTCTGAGAAGTACGCTACAGATTATGTCTAAATGAATAATATGATTAAGTAGAGAATGTTAAAGTGTGTAACTAAGTCTCCTAAAAGAACCAACTACTTAGGGTAGGTTGTGGAATGGGACGCCATCTATCCATTGTACTAAGTAGACCATCCGAAAAGGGGTTCTGGGTGTGTTTTTAAATAAAGTGTATAAACTAAGTCTATCAAAAGAATGTACTACTTAGGGTAAGTGGTGGTATGGGATGTTATATATCCATTGAACTTGGTAGACATTCTAAAAGGGGAGTCTTGGTGTGTCTTATATAACTTTTCTAAAGGAGTGTACTACTTAGGTTAGGTGGTGGGATGGGACGCCATCTATTCATTGCACTAAGTATTCATTCCAAAATGGAACTCTTGGTGTGTTGTTTTGAGTGTTCTTCTAATGTGTTGCCATTGTGTGGGGAGCTTTCTCTCGAGGCTAGTAAGCCTAGAAGGGGTAGTCTTGGGGACCACCTAATTGTGTATTGAAGGAGGTGTATGATCTTTTTCTTCATGTCTTACCTTGGTGAGTCTTAGGATAACCATATCGAGGGATACTCCTACGGAAATGAATTCACTTCCTCTTCGCTTGACTTTTAGAATGCACTGTTTTGAAGAATAGAGGGATTCATTCTAATATTAAAAGGATCACTATAACATTTTTGTAACTTACTGTAAAATGGTACCTTTTGTAAAAAATTATGGAACTACTTATATAAGTGGTAAATGATGATTCTTATGTTGTTTTACATCTATATTCATGAATATTTTACTTAACAATCATGAAAATTGTATTTATACTAAAATCTCTCTTTTTGCATATGCCACACTTAGTACATAAGTTGTACTAACCCCATACTTTTCTATTTTATATTAGTAAAGGCTTGGAAGAAAGGTTGAAGTTAGAAGACAAACTTGGGAAACACTATCTCAAGACTAAGTATGTCCTCATATATTCGAGGGCATATTTCTATTTCTTACTTTCGTATTTATGACTTATTATGTATTTTTCCTTCAAATGTAAAGGGTTGTGTCCCTAAGATTTTATGGAGTGTCTATAAGTTGGCTTTTGTCGATGACATTTTCTTTATATTTTTTGAAAGAATTTGTTTTTATATTAAATGTTGTGAAATATTTTAATTCCGCACCACTTTTCATGTCTTATATAATGAACTATTGTTAAAAGGTTTGTACAAGAACCAAAATGGTCAAGTACGCCTTGTGACGATCCAAGAGTTATCCCTAATTTCTAAGGTCTAATTTAGGGTCATTACAAATGTTAAACTCAAGATATTTGATTCATAAAAAATATGGTAAAGACACCCCTTACAGATCATTTTTCAATCTTTTAGACAAGAATAGATATTACTACTTGGAATTGATTTACCCCCCTTCCACTCTAAGACTGTTTCATTAGGGAAATTGAACTTATCCACTCTTGTCAAAAAATCGACGGAAGTAAAACAAGGTCTACAAAATTCACCCATGTAGCTCTATTGGGAAAAGATATAGGACGAATTCCTAAAGACTCATGTCGCAACAATAAAGTCACCCACCAGGGTTATAACGAAAAATTGTTCAATAGAAATATCGAATAAAATATAAGACTTTTTAGCTACTAGAGGTGTTACCGATGATAAAGTAACACTAGGATCAAGTAAAGCATAGACATAAGTAGGGAAGACATGGGAACATACGTGATCACATCGGGAGATTCCTCTTGCTAACCCCTAGAGCGGAGATTATATATGCAGTTACTCTTAGGGGAATCGAAACTAGGACTGCTGGGTTGAGCTTCACCACTCCCATTCTCTTGACTCCTCACATTATTAAAATCCCTAACATTATGGCCCTCTTTTTGACAAAAATAAAAAATTTTCGTTCCCACCAAGAATCCACCCCTATGCGTCTTTCCACACTTTGCACAAGTAGGCTTATTACAAGGTAAATTTTCACTCCGTCACTTTCGATAATAAGGGTTAGAAACCCTATTATTGTTTTCCTTAGGTATGTTTGAAGGATATTGGTTTGAAACCCTCTTCTTGAACCTAGGCTTGTCTTGAATTTCATGAATACCTTTGGAAGTAACTCTCTCATAATACTTGGCCCTCTTAAACTCCCTATTTTCATCTTGAGTCTAGTCTCCTAAACTTTTTAATCATGAACTATCAAATGAGAGATATCCATATTTTCAGGTAGCTTCACCGAAGGACACTCTTCGACTAAGTCATCAGGATCTCCCGTTACACAACGACTCATATAATCCCTAGGATTGGATATCAAAGAACGATCATAGATGGACAATTTACTGAACATGAAGGAGTACTCCTGCACACTCATACTTCCTTAATGAAGGTCGATGAATTCTTCCACTTTCCCCTTCATTTTCTACATAGGAAAGAACATATAAATAAAAGCCCTTGTAAAAACTTCCTAATTTATAGGACTATCTCTCAAGACTCCAATGTTCTTTCCTTTTCATTTGAGTACCAAACATTGTATAGCCTATAACTGGACTTATTTCATTGATGTATGGGCTAGGACCAAATTAATATACTCTTTTTAGATTGTTACGAGATGATAAAATCATTTAAGACTATGATATATTTTATATACCTATGTGCTATAAAAGTAGAAGACTAAGTAATCTTCATATACGAAGGGTCTATGTATACTCTATATAAATATTTTGTGTATGTCTAGGTCCACCTAAACATCAATGTAGAAGTATTTTTTTTTAAATTTCCACAATCTCGTGCCTCTAGAGTTGTAGATCTATGTGCTCTTAGCATCTAATATTTTTATCGTGATTATAGACAATGAATTCTCAAAGGAACCCGGCACGATGACTTGAAGAAAATATTTTCAAAGTAGGGGCTCTTCCCCGATGCAATCAAGTCCCTTTTCATGAAGAAGATGTTAATAATAACCAATCTCCGATCAATCCTCCTCCTTTGACAGATGGTGATGTAAGGGCTGCCCTTCACCATATGTCCCAAGCCATTACTACCCAAGCACAAGCCATCTCTACCCAAGCTCAATCCATGACGGCCCAATGTAATAAAGAGTTTGTACCATGAGCAAACCAACAAGTTGGTACCATGGATTCCCGTTTAAAGGATTTCAGTAGGATAAATCCCCCTACATTCTATGGGTCCAAGGTTGAAGACGAGCCCCAAGAGTTCATTTATGAAATCTAAGAAATCCTCTATGCTATAGGGTTGACTATTAGTGAGAAGAACAAGTTAACCACTTACTAACTCAAAGATGTGGTCAAAACTTGGTACGTCCAATATAGAGTCAATAGGCCTTTAAGAGGTGGACCGGTGACTTGGGAGGTTTTCAAGAAGGATTTTCTTGATAGAATATTCCGTAGGGAGAAGAGAGAAGCCAAAGTGGTTGATTTCATCAAACTTCATCAAGGAGTTATGAGTCCAGTTGAATTCTCTTTTAAACTTACTTAACTGTCAAAGATGCTTCTTCTTTGGTTTCCAATCCTAGATATTAAATGAACAGCTTTGTGAAGGGAGTGTCGGATTACTTTCAAGAGGAATTTCCTTAGGCTAGTCTACATAAAAATATGAACATTTCTCGTCTCATGGTTCATGCCGAACAAGTGGAAGAGACAAGGTCTAAGAGGAAGAGGAGAGATGCCAAGAGCGCAAGGTGGTTTGATATTGGTTCATCAAAGGGTAGGCTTGATATCCAAGACAAGCCTAGGTTCAAAAAGAGGTTTTCTAATCAAGTTCCTTCCAAGTTCCCCAAGATTCATGATGATAGGTTGTCTAACCTTAAGCCTAAGAAGCGAAGGGGTACTAGTTCACAAAACAAGAAGCCTACATGTTCTAAGTGTGAAAAGGTAATTTTGGAGAATTCTTAGTTGGGACGAGCAATTGTTTTGGTTGTGACAAGACTGGCCACATGGTTAGAGGTTTTCCTAACGTGTATATTAAATACAAGAATAGTGTTCAATCTCAATAAAATGGTTCTAATGATGCTCCGAAGAAGAATAATTTTTATGCTCTCTACTTTAGGGGTTAGAAAGAGACTTCACCCGATACGGTGACCGGTATGTTGAAGTGTTTTCTATTCATGTATATGTTTTACTTGATCCAGGTGATACACTATATTTTGTTAATCCTTTAGTAGCTAATAAGTTTGAAATTTTCCGCAATATATTGAATGAACCTTTTATTGTGTCTAACCCGATGGGTGAGTCAGTGGTTTCAAAAAGGGTGTATAGAAATTTTCCTATAATGTTGCCCAATAAAGTTACTCATGTTGAACTAGTAGAACTTAATATGTTTGATTTTGATGTCATATTGGGTATATGGATTGGTTACATGTTTGCTTTTCCTCTATCGATTGTATAAGGAGGATGGTGAAGTTTAATTTTCCAAGTGAGCCTGTTTTAGAGTGGACGAAGGAGAATTTTACTCCTAAATGTCTTACAATTTCTGGTTTGAAGCTTGTAATATAATCTCTAAAGGTTGTTTCTACCATATAGTAAGAGTCTAAGATTTAGACTTTGAAATACCTCCAATTCAGTAGGTCCCCGTTGTGAGGAAATTTCCAGAGGTCTTTCGTAATGATCTCCTAGTATTTCTCTCAAATGTGAAATTGATTTTGGTATCGAATTGTTACCGTATACAAATCCTATTCAAGTTCCTACTTATCATATGGCTCCATCGGAATTGAAAGAGATGAAGGCTCAACTAAAAGATTTTCTAGACAAAGGCTTTACTAGACCTAGTATTTCTTAATAGTTTGCTCCGATTTTGTTTGTGAAGAAGAAAGATGATTAGTTTAGAAAGTCAATTGATTATCGCCAACTTAATAATGTCACGATTAAGAACATGTATCCTCAACCTCGAATTGACTGCTTGTTTTATCAACTCCAAGGGGAATATACTTTTATAAGATTGACTTGATATCGGGGTATCACCAACTTAAGGTAAGAGGTGACGATAGAACGAAAATGGAAATTTTAAATATATATGGTCATAGTGAATTCTTATTAATATCATTTGGTCATACTAATGCCCCAACGGCATTTTTGATTCTTATTAATTGTGTGTTCTGAAGTTACCTAGATTTATTTGTCATTATCTTCATTGACAACATCTTGGTATATTCAAAAAATGAGGTTGATCACATGGACAATTTGAGGGTGGTTCTACAAGTGCTTAAGGAGATTCAATTATTTGCCAAGTATAGAACATGCAAAATTTTGTAGGTTGGTGGCGTTAATTGGTCATATTATCTCTAGTGAGGGAGTTGAACTTGATCCAAGGAAAACCGAGGCCGTGAAAAATTGGCCTAGACCATTGACTCCAACCGACATCAGGAGTTTCTTGGGTCTAGCGGGTAATTAAGGAGTTTTGTGGATGGTTTTGCGTCCATTGCATATCCCTTGACTACTTTGATCCAAAAGAGTAAGAAGTTTAAGTGGTCGGAGGTATGTGAAAGAAGATTCCCAATCATGAAAGATAGGCTTACAACCGTTTTATTGTTGACTTTACCAGAGGGTACCAAGGGATTCGTTGTTTATTTTTATGAATCCCGAGAGGGTTTAGGGTGTGTGCTTATGCAACATGGAAAGTAATATTCTATCCCTCTAGACAACTTAAGGTGCACAAAAAAAACTATCAATCTTGAATTAGTAGTCGTGGTATTTGCCTTGACAGTATCGAGGCATTACCTGTATGGTGTTCATGTGGATGTATATACCAACCACAATAGTCTCCAATATATTTTTATTCAAAAGGAGTTGAATCTCCGACAAAGAAGGTGGTTGGAATTATTGAAATATTATTATATGAGTGTTGTCTACCATCCTGGCAAGGCCAATTTGGTTGTGAATGGTCTAAGTCGTATGACCATGGGTAGTATGTCTCAAGTAGAGGAAGCCAAGAAACACCTAGTGAAAGATGTTCATAGGTTGGATAGATTGGGTGTTAGGTTGGAAGATTCCCCAAATGGTGGTTATGGTCCACCATAACTCCGAGTCCTCTTTGTTTGTTGAGGTGAAGTTCAAAAAACACCTTGATCAAACATAGATAGAGTTTAAGGAATTGGTTCTTGGTAAGCTTAATGAGTCATTCTCCTTGGGGGGGGTGGTATCTTAATGTAGCAAGAAAGGTTGTGTATTCCCAATGTGGATGGTTTGAGAGACCGGAGTGTTAAGGAAGGTCATCGGTTCAGTTACTCCATTCACCCGGGTTCGACAAAGATTTAAAATATCCTTAGGGAAGTGTTTTTGTGGGAAGGTTTGAAAAAAGACAACAGAATTTATTGAAAAGTATTCAAATTGCCAAAAAGTTAAAGCCGAACACCAAAAGCGGATTTCATAAATCCAAGTCCCTACTTGGAAATTGGAAGACCTAAATATGGATTTTGTGGTAGGTTTGCGTCGGACACAAGCAATATGACTCCGTATGGGTGGTTGTGAATAGGTTGACCAAATACGCTCACATTAATCCCATCAAGTCTACTTATTCGATGGAGTATTATGCAAGGATCTTAATACATGAGATTGTTAGTCTCCTGGTATTCGGTTATCCATCATCAGATAGGTGAGGTCATTCAAAGAAGGGTTGGGTACCAAGGTTACATTAAGCACTACTTTTCATCCCACAAATGGATGGTCAAGCGAAGGGCACTATTAAAACCCTTGAGGATATGTTTAGAGAATGTATAATTTATTTCAAAGGAAATTGGGATAGGCATTTGCCTTTGGGGGAATTTTCTTACAACAATAGCGACCATTCATCTATATCTATGGACCTTTATGAAACCTTGTATGCTGGGAGATGTATATCTCCAATTGAATGGATTGAAGTGGGTGAGTCTTCACTTTTGGGTCAAGATTTGATTTATAAGACATTGAAGAAGGTTTCCATTATAGGGAATCGCTTGATCCCGACCATAGGAAAAGAGAAATAAATTTTTAACAGCGTAATAAGGTGTACTTAAAAATTTTGCCTAACAAGGGAGTGGTTACATTTTCCATGAAAGGTAAGTTGAGTCCTCGTTATGTGGATCCCTATGAAATCCTAAAAAGGGCTGATAAGGTTGCATAAGAATTGAAAGTCCCTAGTAAATTATCTTTGGTTCAACCGGTTTTCCATAATTCTATTTTTATGAAATGCATCAGAGATCCCGAATCTATTTTTCCTATTGAAGGTATTGGTGTAAAGTATAATCTCTACTATAAGAAGGTTCCAGTTGAAATACTTGATCGTCAGGTAAACAGGTTGACGAACGAAGAGGTGTCCCTCGTAAAAGTGTTATGGATAAACCACTTAGTTGAAGGGGAAACATGGTAGGGCGAGTCCTACATGAAGTCCTATTATCCTCATATTTTTTATAATATAGGTTAGTTATTTCTTTTAATAATCAAAATAATGTATAAAATTGTAGTTGCTTTGATTCTTTGTGAAGTTATGCAAAATTATGCATTTATGGTGTTATTACAGAGAAGTGTACTTTTGATGTGAAAAATTTTGCTACTCTTCATGCTCTGATTTTATGTTGTGCATGTTTGTATTATGAGTATTTGTCAAAGCATATTGAACATGTGGTATGTTGAGATTAGGCATAATTGACTCATATATGGTATGTTGAGCTCATGTGATTGTTTGAGAAGGAAATTCCTTGTTATTTGATTTTTATCCTTATGTGTGGTAATTGATGTTTTTAATTTCATTGCATAATGATATGATTAATATTGTAACTAATGTTGTATGTATTGATGAGTACTTATGTTGTTAGTCTAGAATCTATTCCTTCCGTTTTAAAGATTTTAGTGTCATTCGGGGATGAATATTCTTGGGGTGGGGGGCAATGTATTACTTCAAAAGTCTAAGGAGTATTGTAGAGGCTCACATAAGTGTTAAAAGGTTTAGACACTGTTTTAAGGTCTATTTTTATTATTTTAGAAATCAAAACATCAAAGAACGTCCATGACATCTACAAACCAATTCAAGGAGGTTCTACTGTGCCTTAGCCTATTTGACTATGTTTTACGAGTTGGAAAATGATGAAATCTAAGTCTCTCAAATCATTCATTGCATAATAACCATACTAAAATATGTAAGAATTTATAACATTCTTCACACAGTAAGAACTCTTTCATAAAAATTACACAAGCTAAAGACTCATCCATTTAAAACAAAAAACTTTTACAACAATTTGCGTGAACCATCTAAACTTTGGAGTTTACAATGCTTCGAACTAAGACCATACAAGACATAAAAGGTATAGACTGAGACATAAGGAACTTGTGGATATTGTCCTCAAATCGATAAGGATTCACCAATACATCATCTTCAAATTCTTTCAAACCTATCCGTCCTCTATGGCACATTAAGACTTCTGATTCCCTACACTTTAGTGAAAAGGGAAAAGAAGGGGTTAGCAGATTAGATGTACTAAGTATGGAAGCAATGCAAAAAACATAAAAAAAGGGACATTTAGTTAATAGAATGCTTTTCGTGAATTTAGATTATAAACATCATACTATAAGCACAATAACAATATTTAACAACATAGAAACACATAATAAATCATTTAACAAACAGTCATAGTTTTATCTAAAATTTTAGTTAATTCACCTCACTATACAATGAATCAATTCACTTTTACAGTGAAGTTCCTTCACTTCACTTTAAACACACTTTAGCATGTACTCTTCTCATTCAAAGCCATCCTAACATTCACTTAAATCGCAAAATGAGAGATCGTCCATACACCTTCTCTAGATGTGCCTAAATAACCATTAAGATTACTTATAATGAGTCACATACACACTTAAGAGATATTAACTTATGAACATTAGATTTTCCTACCGAAAGTGCTTCTAAGTGTCACTTGAGTGAGTTGTGAAGAGACAACCCATACAATACCTTATACACACACTCAAAATATCCTATAGACTTCGTAGGATAGAATCATGCTCACATAATACATCAACACAAAGATGATATCACCTTCTCCTTTGAAAGGATATAAAGAGACCTACTTATGTAAATTAAGAATATAAAGTCCATACTAACCTCTTCCATATTACTTAAGTAATCCTTAAGACTACCTAAGGCTTATATCATGTCACATAATCAACTAACATCCCTAACTAGATTCATTCTTATGACTTATCCAGGTAAAAAAAGAATTCATATGCCCCCTTCTAACCTTAACTACACAACCTTTAATTACTCTAGATAAGTACTACTTCATTTTAACATACATTCTTTACTTAAGACATTACATTAACTAGTTCATTAAGAAACATTTAACACATACAGGACATTCAATTAATTGTATTGAATAAGACCTAGGGACTCTCACTAACACCTTCAAAGCCTATTGTACAATGTCTACATAGCGTCTCATACAACCACCTAAACTTCATAGAACTTCTCTAATGCTAGTAAGTATCCCATATGATGATAAAAGGAAATAACCGATATATTCCCTGGTAGAAACTCATGGAATTAGGAGTTATAACCTACTCCGATGAGGGTGCTCTACTTTCCAAGGGTAAAACCAGGACACATCCCATGTAGGCACAAGGTTAAGGAATATGATGGGCATGCTTTGTAATCTAGTCTAACACTTAACTAGAACTACTCCCCTTACCATACTAACTCGGTCCTAGACTTCACGGTCATAGAGTAATTCACATTAAAGGTTCACACAAAAGGGTTCCATAATAAGTTCATAACCCAATCGCATTAACCCTACTAAAGAGGACCTCTTAGGGCTACTTTCCAATGGCGAAAAGAAGCTCATGATGACTTTCCTAAGGTTTTATATGATGTTTTCCATCCAATCAACCTTAAATACATCCTTTCTTTACTTGAAGGATACCATTACGACTTTCAACTTCAACAAACATAACCATACCACTATGATCAACGTTTTACATAAAAGACCCTCTTAACATCATTAAAAGTCACTATCATCCATAAATTCAAGACTAAAAGACTTTATCATCCTAATTCAAGATATAACATATTCATATTCATACAAGCATCAAGTAAGGGACACAATTAAACCAAGACAAGACACCACATACTTCTCATTAACACATTTTACTAGTCATTCAATAAGAACCTAGGAATAACCATTATCATCTTTAAGTCATCCTACATACTACCATGTCATCATCAATATAACTATTATTCAATCATATAGTCAAGTATGATCAACTATGTATCAACCGTAAGACTACACATAGAAGCACACATTTATAGTTTACATGATTTCCTAAAATTCATACAAAGAACATATACTTCGCCTTGCTTCACATATAGATAGATATAGTCAAATTTCACATAAAAGAACTTTACAAAACATCATATTACTTCAAGTACTACTAACAAGTCCATGATAACTATATTGCATAAAGAAATGCTGCCAAGGCCACATCAATTCAAATAGCACCACCACCATAAGTGGACCATACCTGTCACAACATCATAGAAGTCTAATTAACATTAAATAAAAGGAATTAGGGATGAATACCCCCACTCCATGTTACCACTTCAATTCCAAAGCTAAATCATACAATTCGATACCATAAGGCCTTCAACCATGGCCATCAACATCAATTCAATACATAAACTATAATACTCAATGAAATCTAAGTCAATTGAATATAGATTTATCAAACTAAAATCAATTCGATATCAATTAAATACAATTCTTACATGATTAGAGAACCCATAGAAATCTACACTAGAACCTATAAGCATTAAGTCAATATCAATTCAATAACCTTAGCATGCAAAAAATCTAAGATAATTCATTACTCAATCAATCAAATTGAAACATCTTACACACCATTTATACATAATCTATTCATTAATCAGAACCCATAACAATCTATACATGAATTCATGAATATCAAAGCATAATCAATTTACCCATATTTTAGTGAAATTTAGAGATTTGAGAAGAACAAGTGTTCATGGATAATTTCGTTATGAAAAATAAATTATACATCAACATCATCATATATAAACGTTTGGAAACAATTTATGCAAGAAACCAAGATTAGAGTAGAAATTGGACTTTTTATCTTTTTGAAAACATTGAAAATCCTCTTTTAAATTGGATATAAGGTAAATACAAGCCTTAGATGAAGAACTCCCGTACCTTTTTTTAATAATCCATATCTAGTTGTAGAAGAAACTCTATTGAAGACCCAACTTCAAGCTCTATCTTCACTTTGAACTCACATGGAGGTTTTTTGAGGAACTTTTGGAGGGAATATGTTTTGATTTAGGTGTTAGAGTTACAATGAGAGTTTAATGACTTATATACTCTTAAAATATCCATAAACACTCAAAACACACGTCCTAACATTTAATAAGTCTTGGGGTGAATTTACAACGTCATCTCTCAAGTTAACAAAAAGTTGTAAAAAAACTGGCAAACTTCAACGTCTCAACAGTCCCTGGTCTCAACAACGTCCCATCGAAGAGGGTCTCGTGGGTTGATCTTTCAACTCCACAAACTTCAAGGCAAGTTGATAGATCAAAGATACCTATCGACGGGCCGTTTCCTGGACAACTTGCCATCATTTGGGTCTTTGATTGCCAATATCTGGTAGTGTTGAACTCCATTTTTGGGGTCCTATTTTAGGGCCCCTTGCGGGTCCTACATGGAGTCGTACGTGGATTTTTCCACCCCAACTATATGAGTATACAATTTTGGGACCTATCACATGTGTTTAATAAAAAACGAACACGTGAAGCTCAATGAAACATATATTGACACACAAGATCGTCTCAAGGTAAACCTTTCGAACGTCATGAACGTTCTTGGATGTTTGACCTCCAAACTTCACAAAACATGACGAACATCCTATATAAAAGATAGTAAATCATTGAAGGACCTTATAAATTCATGAATCACACATAAACACATAAAACCACATGTGAGGCACATAGGTGACTTAGTCGTTGAATGTCTTGGTCGTCCCTTGACGTTTGACTTCCGATTCAGCTAAACTCTTAGACACTACCTCAAACCCACATTAAAAACAATTCTAGGACCCTATAACATCATGAAAACCATGTTAGTATCTATATTCACCTATGTCATTTTTTTGGGTCTTACATTTAGACCCCATGACACCGATGTTAGGTTTTAAGATTCGTCTAGGATTTTCAAAATGTTACATGAAATGTATTGACAATAGTTTGTGAGGTGTTGGATAATATGTAAATGTTATGAGCATAATAATAAAATGTGCATTATTGTGATGTGATCCATAAATGTGCTAACCTTACTTGTATGAATTGTAATGAAAGGATTATATTCATGCAATTATTATTGAGACATGATAATGATGATTATACAAGGGATAGACCCAATTACATATATTCAACAATGAATATTAAAAGAGACATTAAAGATATTTCAAAATGGACTTAGCTTAGCACCAAGTGAACATGATAATGAGAAGTGTTGACTTTCCATAGAGGAAGATTTCCACAATATTTTCCTATGGGGTGTTGACTTCCTTACGAGGGATACTCTTCTTATGTATTACCATTATGAGGCTCCAATTTCTAAGTGGCATGTAAAGAGTTTCATACACATATATTAGTTCTTGAACTATGGTACCCACATTGGAAGACTAGCTAGTGGATCAACCTTGAAAGATACGTTTATGTTTGGTTTTACTTTGGCCGGCAGACCAACATCCATCGGTGTAAGATTTTAAAACAACGGATTCAACATTTAGCTCTCGTTGTGTATGTCGATTAAGACAAGTATTCCCTATACTAAAGTAAAATAATGAAGTACAAGCCAACTAGGGTGGTTTAACTTATTTGACTTAGTCTAGGTAGGGGTATGGGAATCTACCTATTCCTTGCACTAGTTTTCCTTGAAAAAAAGCTTTAGAAGGTTATTCATATATATATATATGCTTATAATGATACATGATATGTATGTAATGACATTGCACATTGATTATACTTCATGATGATTTATTCACTTATAAATATGTTCTTGGTCTGTATTTGTAAAGTATGATGATATGTACTCTTAAATGATATGCCATGTGAAGTTTCATATTGGCCATAATTCTTGTTGGGTTTACTTGATTGTGTAAGGTTATGGGGCTTTGCTTGGTCATTGCACTAGGTTGACTTAATGAGGGTTCAATGGTAATTGTCTTTCATTGGTTATATCACTTCTTATCCATGCTTGTTGATATTATAACTTGATGATAGAGTTGTCTTGACTATGTGTTGAAATTATATGAATAAACACGTCGCCATGACTATACATAGATGGACAGTCTTCTGATATGCATGGTTTGGACTCAATGAATATGTCATATTGACTGGTATGGTCTTCTTTAATGTGCATAAGGCTTTTCAATGTAAATTTCATACATTAATGAATTTTCCCTTTTTAGCATGACTTCATGATATGTGTGCATATGGTCTCATACTTAAAATAAGTGGTATACTAACCCCATTTTCTCCTTTTTCCCCATCATTTTAGGTTTTGATCATTGAAGGGATTTTGAGACGACTTTGAAGGAAGACTTAGAATTATCACACATCCAAGTTGGGTAGGTCCTTACTTTCCAAGGGCAATGCAAATATAAAGCGAAGGAAGTTGCTTTAGTTTTAAGACTCCTATGTTCTTTCATTTTATTTTGAGTACAAAACATTATATAGCCTATATGTGGCCTTATTATATTTATGTATGGGCTAGATCCGAATTATTATACTCTTGTTAGATAGTTATGAGATGAGACAGCCAGTTAAGACTATGTTATATTTTATAAACCTATGTACAATAAAAGTAAAAGACTAATTAATCTTCCTATACGAAGTATCCATGTATACTCAATATAAATATTATGTGTATTTAGAGGTCTTTGTAAATATCAATGTGGAAGTAATGAAAAAGTTTAAAAAATTTCTGCATCTTAACCTATGAATGTAATGATGTAGGCTAAGAGATTTTTTGTATTCCTCAAAGTGGACGCTGCCGCCAGTTACATCTTGGGGGTGCTCCCCAGAAGTTACAATATATTGAGGTGTTTATAGACCTTTCACATACTGCTTATGAGTTTTATTTAGACTCCCCACATAGAAAGCTTACAAAGGCTTCTCGTTTTGATAATATAATATTTTTTAAGGTTTTAGTCTAATAATATCTTCGTAGATGAAATAATCTTAAATTTAAAAAAATTAGGGTATAACCCTCATACAAATCTATAATAGACACATAGGGCTTTCAACAATATCTTCAACATTAGAAAAAAAAAGAATGTCTTTAGACTATAGCAAATCTGACTAGGCTAGATAGAAGGTACAATCCTCAAACATTAAGGACTCACCAATCAACATGGGAAAGATGTCCAAGTCTTCTTGAGAGTGATCTTAATACCTCAACGGCCAGAACTTACATTGTTTGGGAAAAGGGAAAGAATATGGTTTAGTACATCCATTTGTACTATATATGGAAATATATTCAAATATAATTTTTGAAACCATGCTTAAAGCGACATTTTGTTCAAAGTCATGCTAAGACACTTTTGAAATCCTTAATGCACAATAAAAACACATACGAATCCATGATCACATATAAATATAGACAAGTCCATAAACAACACAAGACCAACATTATCAATAAGGTCAAGTCACATGATTATTATGAAAATAGGGTCATATAAACATGAATAGTAATATATCAAGGTCATATAATCAAATCAACTCCAGCATAATGTAACAACAACAAAGTATGTACAAAAGTTCATATCATCATATCATACAAGAACCTTACATGCAAACCCTTCCAAGCCTATAAGTGCAATGCCTATGTGAAGTCCCACAATCCCACATAGTCAAGCAAAGAAAAAAATATATCATAAGTAATGACTACATTCATATGACACAGTATCATGAGTAGTAATCATCATATATACAAATATAGACCAATAACATGTTCATAAGTTAAATTAATATAATATACAATCATCAACATGTAGAGTCAACATATGCATATCATTTGCTTTATAAGAGCATAAGAATAACCTCCTAGTACTTCCATCAAGTCCAACTAGTGCAATGTGTAGGTAGACTCTCATACCCTTACCAATAGTAAGAAGAACCCGTTAAGTCACCCCATTTAGAGTTCACTTATTAATTTTATTTTACTATCAAGAACAACTTTCAAAACCTACAATCGACCATATGAGCTAAACATGGAATCCGGTTTCATGAAATCCTACACCGAAATAAAGGTGGTCTAATTGCCATGGTAGGAAAAAAACATGAAAATAGCATTCTAGGTGGACTTACTAGCTAGTGTTCCTTTCAAGGAAACATAGCTAAGGAACTTGGAGATATGTCTTGAACCCTCTCCATGACCATTAGAAATTAGATCTTTCATCTAAGGAGAATGTTGGGTGAATCTCCCTTCAATGGGGAGTAAACACCCCTCATTGTCAAGTTCACTTGGTGCTAAGTGAAAGTTCCTTTTTGAAATGCCATTAGGTCATTCTATAACAATCGTAACTTACTTTAGGTCATATGAGACCGATACCATCGTATAACTTATCATTTAACTCATTAGGCATAGGATGAGATTTTAATTTCATCACAAACCATCATTTGTGAGATCAAGATATCATTGTCTTATCATCTAAGGCAAACTAGAGAAACCATATTCAAACTTGCATTATCATAGCCTCACAATGTGTAAGACCTTGAAAATCCAAGACTCATGTTAAAGCCTAACATAGGTGTCATAAAGTATAAAGCCTATTTCATACTCCATTTTTAATGAATATAGGTCATTTAGAAGGTTTAAGAACCAAAACGTCTGGGAAGTTGGTTCAAAGAGATGTTAGTGTGCCTTAGCCTTTTTACTAAATTTTAGGTGTAAAAAATGTATGAAAATTAGTGGAAAGGTAGCTATTGGGTGTTTGAGTTGTTTCATGATTCAAACGTCTGGGTACGGCTCGCCAAGGACAAACTAAGGGCCCTTGAAGAGGATCCCAGCAGTTTGATGCAGCACTGCCTGACAGTGTGCATCGACGGGACAAACTATGGTCCGTAACTAGCTCAACGGGGCTTCAAGGCAACCTTCATCCAACACTTAGAAAGATTCGTGAAGGCCCTTGTTTACCTAGCTACTATTACACGCGACGGAAGGGGTTAACGAGGAGTCATTTGCTCAACTGGTCATTGAGGACACCATCACAAAGTACTTAGAAAAATTGGAGGAAGCCCTCGACAAAATGTAGGATGAAAGGGGGGGTCGTCAGTCGACTCATCGACGGACCGTCGATCGGGAACTCATCGATGAGGGTTGAATTTCACTAAAGAATTTTAAATGATTTAATATGATTAATTAAGTGGTTTAGGTGTTAGTTACTGAATAAATGGAGACTAATTCAGTTAATTAATCCCCTCTATAAAAACCATTAACCCTCATTAACCTAATTACATCTCTAAAACTAAACACTCTTCCTTCTCTCTTATTTCACTCTCTACATGAACTCACCATTGGAGGCTACAAAGAACTAGTGTTTGGGGGCTCTAAAAAGGGTGGATTCTTCATCAAATTGTGTAGAAACATTAAGGTATGGGTTCTATTCACCTTTGAGTTCCTTTCCTCAAAGGGTTACTTCAAAATAGATTTCAAAAAGTTTAATTTTTTATGGGTTTTATTCAATTACGAAATTGAAATCACGGATTGAGTTTTTAGGGATTTCTTAGGGTTATATTGTGTATATTTACGTGTAATTCAACTTGTTTATGATAATTATAGATGGTTTGGTCTAAATGAAGAATATGATCCTCTATCCCTAACCCTAGGTAGTGATCTTGATCTAGGTTGTATAGTGATCATTCAATTGAGTTGCTTGTTGATTACATTACTATCCTATGGTGATATTATGGTAAAAATAAGATGAATTATAGTCCTATCATGCTAGTTCTTGAGATGTTATTTTGGTTATGAATTATAATGTGAAATTTGCCTATATAATTTGTCTCAAGTTGTGATCTAAAGATGAATTAGGTTATAAAGATGCAATTGGCTATTTTATTCTATTGGTTATCATCATGCTATGATGTTAATCCCCAAGTTGGGTTGAGTTATGGGTTTATTGTAATACCTTAATGATAAGGCATGAGAAAGACTTGGTAAGTCTTAGAATCTCTATCTTTACTTCCGATTGTGATTAATTGTTGTTAAGACATGATATTACATTGGAGTATGCCTGATTTTAGGATTATAGGGTGGTATTATATGGAATTGAAATGTCTTGACTATCATGTGAGGTATATTAAGGTGTATGTGTTATAAGGATGGCAAAAACTATCAATGTGTCTTAATATGTTATGAAATGCTTAAGTTTTATTCTCACTTATATGAATTGTGATAAAAGGTTTTATACTCATACAATTCTTATTGAGATATTAATGATGATGATTATACAAGGGTTACACCCTATGGCCTAAATTAAGTTATGATATATAAGTAATGGCTTAAAGACATTTCAAAAAGAGACTCTAGCTTAGAAACGAGTGAACTAGATAAAGAAGTGTCCCTTCAAACGTAGGGAAGGTAAGAGCACTACGTTACTCTTTAGATTGAAGACTATAATGCATGGTGAATTAAGAGGGTCCCAACTAACTCTCCTAGTTCTTGAACTATGTTTCCCCTATAGGAATACTAGCTAGTGGATCCACGTAGTTGCTATGTTTTTATGTGTTGGTACTACCTTGGCAAGTAGTCCGCCTTTTTTCAGTGTAGGGTTTAATGACACCGGATTCGACACTAGCATATGTGGTCTATGTCGGTTTGGGAAAGATGTTCCCAAAAGTTTAAACCAATTAAAAGATTTCAACTCTAACTTGGATAACCTAAGGGGTCTAGCTTAGTCTAGGTAGGAGTAAGGGACTCTACCTAGACATTGCATTAGTTAGTCTTGACGGGAGTCTTCGGAGGAGGTTCTTATATGTATATGTTAAGATAATATATGATGTATATATGTGATGATAACAAAAGATGAAATGTAAGCCTAAATGCCATGATATGTAAAGTGGGACATTGGTCAAGTTTTCATGTTGAGGATTTTTTATTGAGTAAGGTTGTGGGGCTTTGCTTTTTCATTGGACTTGTTAACTGGATAAGGAATTGTGATTAGTTTTCTTTATTATTATGATATGTTTAACTATTAATCATTCTTGTTATATTATTCCTTTATTTTTGGGTTGTAGTAAATCTAAATTCTAAGTGTGTTGGGATAAGTGTCACTTGTTGAGATAGTAAGCATGTTTGGTTCATTTATATGACTTACATAACTTTGCACTACGCCCCTAAAAGGGGTAGAATGACATGTTTTGATAAAAAGTCCTTTTTAGCATGTTTTGATTGTGTATGTTCATAAGATCCCATACTTAGTACATGTGGAGTACTAACCCCATTTTCTTACCTTATCCCAAACATTTTAGGTTCCTGTCGTTGAAGAGTTTTGTAACAAAATCTTTTTGAAGGCTTGGATTCTTCCTTTCATCCAAGTAGGGTAGGTCCTCAACTTTCGAGGGCAATGTCATCTTCTAGTTTTGGACTTTGTAATCATCTTATTGACTCTATCATTTATTTCCTTGTCATTTGAATATTGTAATTTCGTATGACCTATACATTGTCTTGTTGACTTGATGCAATGGGTACGCCCATATTGTGACATCTGTTTAGATAGTATGGGATGAGTTAATCATTCGGACTATTTCTATATTTCTCTCTCTTTATATATATATATATATATATATATATATATATACATATATATATATATATATATATATATATACATGTGTGTGGGGGGGGGGTGTACGTATTTGTGTGTGTGTGTGTGTGTGTGTATGTGTGTGTGTATGTGCAATAAAAGTAGAAGGTTATGTAACCTTCTTATATGAAGGGTCTATGTATTCTCGTTATGAATATATATTTTTTGTATATAGAGGTCTATGTAAACCTTCAAGTAGGGAAAATAAAATTTTAAATTTTTCCGCATTTTCAACCTATGAACGTAATGAAATGTAACTAATAGGCTAGTCTTAATCTTTAAAAAGGATAACGATGCCGGTTACGTCTAGATGGGAAACCCGGATGTAACACAAAGATCTCACATTCAACATAATCATATCATGCTATCATAGTCATCATATCTTATCTTTTTAATTTAATCATATATAATACTTCTATCGCACCAAATCATCATCAATTATAATCCGTCATTATTGAAATAAGGACTTGAAGATCATAATGTCTTACCAAGTAGCCTCTATGATCTTCATCAAGAATCTCACCTCAATTAATCACAATTATTAAATAACTAACTCATCATCATTATAATATAGTGACTTGAGCAATAAAATAACCAATTCTACAAGTCCAATTCATAACTAGGGTTAGGCTAAAGGGTCAAATTCATAGCTTCTATCATAAAGGTAAAACAATGAATAAGAACTACAACAATTAACACATAAAAAATCATATTCTATCACTGATAATTAAATTAAATCAACATTAAATCCAATTAAAAGACAAATCACAAAATTTGAAAAAAATTTCATGTTTTTGACATCTTTTGAAATCAATTTGAAGGAGCCTCATTGCGAAAGAGATCCCAAGAGAGAAGAGCTTCCATACCTTAAAAATCATTGAAGATTGATGTAAATAAATTTTAAATCTTGCAGCCCTGATGACCTTCAACCTTTGTCTTCAATGGCATTCTTTGGGAAAAGAGAGAGAAAGTAAAGAGAAGGTGGAGAGATTTGAGTTTGGGAATTGAGGAGTGTTAGGTTAGTTTAATGAGGGTTATGTCGTATATACTAACTTAAAAAAGGTAATTAACCTTCCTCTAACTACTATTTACTTAACTAACCAACTAAATAACTAAATCACTAACGAAGAAAACATAACAATGAACATACCCCCTAAACGACGGTTTGCCATTGATGGGGCATCTATCAAATAACGGCACTGTACTAGCAATCCTTCGTTTGATTCAGAAACATACCAAGGAACACAATTGCATATTTCAGAATTCACCGGACCTCATGGACTTTTCTTGACGTTTTGACTCTAACACTTCTTAACTACTTTGAATACATTATTTTACTCCTACAAACAGCGTTACAAGTATTATTTCATCATGTGGGGCTCTAGATTAGGTTTTGGACTTCCGGAGTGTTACATTGAATAAGGACACAACCCAAACATACTTAACAAGCATAAGAATATACTAAAAACCCTTCAGTACCCTCTGGTATGGTCAACACCGGAGTGGAGAATCTTATCATTCAGCTCTTGGAAGCTTCTTTCACAATTTTCCGACCATACACAATTAAATTTTTAGGTTAAGGTTGTCAAAGGAGAAGCAATACATGCAAACCCATCAACAAGTATCCTCTATTATCCGACTAAACCCATGAAATTAGAAATATCGCTTGGAGTCAAAGGTCTAGGTCAATTCTTGAATGCTTCAATTTTCTTCGGATGGACCTCTTTACCCTCGTTTGAAACAAAACTACAAAGAAAAGAGACCGATCTAAACAAAAATTCAGACTTACTATATGAAGCAAAGATTTGATGTGCCTTGAGGGCTTGCAATAATCATCATCATCACTATTAGAATACAAAGATATCATCAATAAAGATGATTACAAATAAATCAAGGTAATTCAAGAACAATGTACTCTTAAGGTCCATAAAACTTGTTGGGGCATTAGTTAGACCAAAACACCTGACTTGGAAATCACAATGAACATACATAGTTCAGAAAGTTGTTTGAGGAATGTGTTCACCTATCACTCAAAGTTTGTGATATCCCGACCTCAAATCAATTTTCGAAAAGTAACTCTCCCCTTTTAGTTGATTAAAAAAATCATCAAACCTTGGGAGAGGTTACATATTCTTTATAACGACTTTGTTTAATTCTTGGTAGTCGATGCACATTCTAAGAGATCCGTCTTTCTTCTTAACAAATAATACTGAGGGCCCCATGGAGAAATGTTTGGTTTTATAAAAACCTTATCTAACAAATATTTGAGTTGAGCCTGTAGTTGTTTCAACTCAGCCAGAGCAATCCGGTAAGGAGGTGTAATACCTTGAAAAATTACTTAGGTGAAGCTAGATCCTAACATTTTTTTCATGAGGGTATAAGGTCCGAAATTTTTCTATTATGTGGCATTGAGGCAGTTTCTAAAGTTGAAACCTCAAGAGACAACTAAGACGTTCGACGACAAAGTCATCTATGTGCCTTATATGTGATTATATGCTGAAATATATTTGGTTTATAAGTTAGTAGGGTCATAATATGAGTTATTCAAGTGTTTATAGGAAGTTTTTCAAGTTTCGTAAAGTTTTAAGGACAAACGTCAAAGAACGGCCATGACGTTCAAAAGGTTTTCCTTGAAATGAGCTTGTGTGTCGGCATATTTCGTTGGCTTTTACTTGTTCATTTTGGATGATATTCATGTGAGAGGCCCTAAAATCATATACAAATATATTTGGGTTTTAAACGATCCGGTGAAAGTTTTCAAGGACCTACCAAGGTTCCTTGAGGAAGGACCCTTTCATTGAGCCATAATTGTCTAAGATATCCCAAAAGGACGGAGGCAATAGACGGCTTGTGGGACAGTCGATGCCACAGGATACATGTCGTGGGTGGATACTAAGGCGTAGGAGGAGAGCATCAAAATATCAGCCTCAGTCCCAAACCACAGACAAACAGGACGGTCTGTTGGTTGGGAAACGGGTCATAGATAGCCACTCGTGGGTTGAGGTTGTTTCTGCGCAGCTTAACTGTTAAGTTAGGTATGAAGTTGTAAATTCACACCATATACAAATAAGAGAAAGGGCGGTTACATTAGGGTCTTTTGAATATTTCCAACATACATATAAGCCTTTAACACTAAGAAGAATTCATTTTTCAAAATGAAAACAGAAAATCACTTAGAAATTTTCTAGAATTCCATTGGAGCCAAAATTCAAGGAAGGGATTTTATTGGAGATTTGAGTGGTGATTATACATCAGATTGGATGATTAACTTCATTGAGCTATACTTTTTTATCCTTTAAACTCTATTCATCAATGAGCCCAACTTCAAAAGAGTTTTCTTAAAGTTTTAAAAGATGAATTATCCAATTTCATGATCTATCCATGGGTTCTTGCATTAAAGGTTTTAAATAATTGTATATTGATTGAATTATTGTTATAAATATACACAACCCCTTCTATTATATATATATAATTCTCTACTGACATAATTGGAAGTTCCTATAATAAATTGATAGCTTGGATGATCTAAACTCAATAAACCTATGAACCCATGTAATTGATGAACCATAGTTTTTTACTATTTTATGGGTTAAGTGATTTGGACTTAATATTTATGAATTCGAGTGTAGATTTATATGGGCTATTAAATGATGTATTATTGTATTCAATTGATGTATAATTGGTCTGAGATTGATGAAACTATGATGAAATGACCTAGTTTCATTGAATATCATAGTTTATGTATCGTATTATTGGTTATGGCAATAGGTAAGGGTCTTAATGGTATTGAATTGAATGATTTAGACATGGATTGACATGGAGAGAATGGATTGTTTGTACGTTGACCAAATTCTATTTATTTTATAATAATTAGAATTCAATTATGTTGTGGTTGGTCTGGTCCACTAATGGTGGCGGTGCTCTGTGCTTTACTTGCAACAGATGTGTCCTCGTCATCGTTACTTTATGTAATATTATGATCATGGCCTTGTCAGCAGTACTTGAAGTATTATGATGATTTGTGTAGTTGAGTTATGTGAAGTATGAGAATATCAATCTACATGTGAAGTAATGTGAAAGTATGTTTTCCTTCTACTTATATTAGAAGATAATGTTAGACTATGATTATGTGCTTATACGTGTAGTCTTAGAGTTGATGCATGATTGATCCTACTTGATTGTATGAGTTGTCATGGTTATAGCGGTGATGATATAATAATGCATAGGATGACATAAAAATGATAAAGGTCATTCCAAAGGGATTTAAAGAATGATATTCTATATGTAATAAAGTAAAGTCTGTTGTGTCTTTTTTTGGTAGACTTCGTCCTTTATTTGATAAATGTATGAATGATATGTGAATACGAGATGTCTTAAATAGATAAGCATAATGAACCCTTGTCTTGTATGAATGAATGATTTGTAAGACCTTAAATGATGATAAGAAGGAGATGTACGTGGAACCTTAAACCTAGTCGTGAAGTTCTTTTATGAATTTGAAGTCAAGAGTCGTAATGGTATCCTTCATGTAAAGGATGATGAATTTAGGGTTGATTGACTAGAACGGCATCATAGCATCCATAGGAAAGGCAAGATGAGCTATCTATGTCTCCATTGTAAGGTATCCCTATTAGATATTTTTGGTTGGGTAAGTGTCATTGAGTTATGAACTAGGTATGGAACCTCTTCATATGATCCTTTAATGTCAATTACTCTATGAGAATAATGTGTAGCATCGAGTGATTTTATCATTTGAAGTAGATCTACTAGATAAGGAGACTAGAGTATAATGTAGCTCTATTTGAGAATGAGAATAGAGCGAATAAAAGACGTTCTTATTCCAAAAACCTGTTACTACATGGTATGTCTCCTAGTTGTACCCTTGTCAAATAAAACATGCTCATCGAAGTAGGTTAGAACTGTGGATTCCATGTTTAGATATCATTGTCTATTTCGATATTGCCTATTCTCATCATAGGGGATACCTACTAGCCTTAGAGAATTTCTATGAAGTTTAGGTAGTGGTATGGGACGTTATCTATACATTGAGCAATAAGATTTGAAAATGTTACTCAGAGTCCGTATGTCTTGTCCAAGACCATTACTTAAATGTCCTTATGTAATGACTGAGACTTAAATGAATTAATGAATGTAATGACTAAAGTTAAGAAAACATGTTAAATTAATAGGTGCTTATCTAGAGTATTTAAGGGTTGTCTTGTTAAGGTGTGAACGGGACATAGGAATGATGACTTCTTATGTTTACTAGATAAGTCTTAAAATGACGCTAATTAAGGAAGATGATTGACTATGTAGACATGATCTAAGCGTTAGGTAGTCTTAAAAATTATTTCCATAATTTTAAAGAGGTCAGTTTTTAAAATTATCATCTTGATTTACTTAAGTAAGTCTTTTGATAGAAATTGGAAGGAGAATGTGATATTTTCTATATTATTTATTAAGTGAGAATGATTGTATCTTACCGTAGTCTATATGATCTCTTAAGTGTGTGTGAAGGGATTGTATGGGTGGTCGCTTCATAACTTACTCAAATGAGACTTAGAGTCACCTTTAGTAGAAGAAGATCATGTTCATGTGTATGGTTTCATTTAAGTGTGTTTATCTCATTATCGGTATCTTGAGGATTGTTTAGGTGTGCCTAGAGAGATTGTATGGGCGGTCTATCATTGTCTTTCACAAGTGTGTCTTAGGATAGGTTTTGTGGAGGGAATTGCATGCTAGAAAGTATCCAAGCTGAAGTTAATAGGCTTCACTGTAACAGTGAAGGAATTCACTATAACAGTAAATAGAGTCAATCTAAAGTGACATTGTTTCACTATAATTTTCATAAAAATGTTCTAAATTTTTTAAGTGATTTATATGTGTTTCTAAGTTGATATTAAATGTTATTCTTATAATTATGATCTGATGTTTTAATTAAAAAAACCATGTTTCCAATAAATAATCATTTTCATGATTTTATGCATTATGTCATAATTATATGTGGTTGTACTAATTCCATGCTTTTATCTATTTCTAATGTTATTCATAGGGAAGGTTCTTTTATTGAGCTAAGCTTGGACTAGAGGATTCTTCAAGAAAGTTGAAGTATGTCCTCATTTCACTCGAGGGCATAGATTTATTTTATGTCTCTTATTGAAGTATTGCACTAGAGTAAGTATTTTCTATATTCGTTATGTTTTGGCTGTGTCCCAAAGTATTCTCGTGTATAAGATCTCATGAAATAAGACTTAGTATTTCCTATTAGTTTTATATGAAAGATATTTAAAGGGTTATGAAATGTTTTAATTCCACTACTTTTTATATGTTTATATGCGATGAACGATAGGGAAAGGCTTGTAAAAGACCTCCGAGAGATCAAGTAGGTTGGTTGCATTACGTGAATGCCATATCTTCTAGGGTTTGGGTTCGGGATGTGACAAGCTTTGTATCAGTGCATAGGTTATGAAAGAGGGATTAGGAATCAAAATGTCTTATCAAGTCACGTCTAGTAGAGTCTTGACAATTTGTGTTAGTCGCGACACATCTTTGGTCAAGTGGTTATAGGACGATAGATTTCCCTTCTTTTCTATTCCTATGTCGTGTTGTAGAGTAAAATTAATGAATACTCTTTACTTATGGTTTTCCTTGTGTTGTTAGGAAAAAAAATACGATGAGGGACCGGGTAGGGGAGTTGAGGAGAATGATGTGAATGAGGAGATTCCTCCTCAAGTTAAACAAGATTCCCAAGGTGCTCATGGTTCTCTAGGTGACCAAGTCGTTATTGGAGGTCAAGGTAATGAGGTTCCGGTGGGTCCCCTAGAAATGAAAAATGGTGAGATAAGAGAGGCTTTACTTGCTTTAGACCGAGCTTTGACTACCCTTCTGAATATGGGTATGGCACCTACAGTGAATATTGTGGAGAGCACTATGACCTCTAAATTTAGAGACTATGTGGGATGAATCCTCCTATATTTGTTGGCTTAAGGGTTGGAGAGGATCCCAAGAGTTTATTGATGATGTGCATAACATAGTATATGTTATGTGATTGATTTGTAGGGACAAAATAGATAATGCTTCGTATCAAATGAAATATGTTTCTCAAGTGTGGTACACACAATGGAAAGGCAATAGTCAAATTATGTTGGGCGAAACACTCAAACTTACTTCTCAAATAAGAAGTAAATTGGTCATATCATGTAAAGAAACAACTAATGAGGTTGGGATCGTTCCCACAAGGAAAATAGTTCAGACTTAACTCTATTCTATTACTATTATTATTTGGTCAATTATTTTCCTAGAAAATAAAGGACAACAAAGGGGTGGTTTTATATCTAAATGAATGAAAATAGTTAACTAAACTAAAGTAAACAACTAACAAATTTAAATCATGGAGCTTAATCAATTAATAAAAGTGACTAGGTCATAAGTGTTCCCCACAGGTTCCTAACTTTATAATTCTAACTATAATAATTCTTTCCTCTTATCTTGCATGTAAACTAATAAGTTATGTATCTCTAAATCCTTCGTCCGACATCTAGAAAATTTCACTCCGCACTTTGGTCCGGCTACATGTGTTGCTATACTAACCCTCAACTTTGCCTCATATCAAGCATTGTATTCGATATTTGACAAAGTTAATACCTCATACTAATTCACACTAGCCTATTAGATAGTATACACTAAATCTATGTTGATAATTATTTTCCTATTATCCACCTCCTTCGTATGGCAAGTAGCATTAAAGCGAGTTCTAACTTTGGCCATCCATTAAGAAGACTTAAAAAAAAAGAATTATCAGTACATTCAAGACACTCTTCAAGAATTGCTATTTTAGTTAGATTTTACCTCATTATTTTCCAATGGTTCCCACAACCCTAGTTATGGAGTTGAGTTATACATAATCTTATCACACTTTTAATATATTTAATATAAGAATTCATGAACTTACTTTAATTAGAAAAAATAAAAATCCAGAAATTCGCCTGATTAATCAACAAAAGCACCAACAATCAATTCTTATAAAAGTGTAACAATTGCTGAAATTAATCCTTCAATACTTGAACAAGAGAACTAAAGATTATCCAAAAGTCTAACTATCAAAAAGTCTACTATCAAAGAGTCTAACTATCAAAAAGTCCACTATAAAAGAGTCTAACCGCCAAAACGAGGTTTTTAGAAATATTTATACTAAAAACAAAAACCTAATAAAAGAAGGATTCTAATTACTGAAAATATGTCAAAACGTGTCTGGGTCGACGGACCTCGTGACAGACCGTCGTGGTCACAATGGGACGCCATGGCCTCTGTCGTCTTATGCTTCACAAATTCTTCTTCTACTGTCTTCATTACCCGCAACGGACAGGTATGACGGACTGTTCCAAGCACAACGGTCTGTCGAGTGTCTCCGTTTCATATTATTGGGTACATGGACTACTCTCTGATCATCAGGACGAACCAGCAGGATGGACCCTCGTGGCTATGACGGTCCTTCATGGACTTCCTTAATCCCTTACTAAGTCAAACTTCCCCATCTTCCTTTAGCAACTTCATGGTAATGCCACCTACGGACCGTCACAAGCTCGACAGACCTTCACAATCTCTGTCGGTGGTCTTTTTTGTGTTTCTCGCTCAAAAACATCCCCGTTCATCTTTTGACAGATTTCTTTCAATAAGGAGAAACTTACATAAAAATAAAGCTCCATATGTGGTCTCTTCTGCATTTCTCGCTCAAAAACATCCGCGTTCATCTTTGGACAGATTTCCTCTAATAAAGAACAAACTTACATCAAAATCAATACAACAAGACTTTCGGACACATACTTAACTTAAGGAAAAAGCATTAAAAATATCGTGAAACCACGGTACATCATCTGGTCATATTAAGTGGGAAGATTTTAAGGAAGCTTTTCTTGGGAAGTACTTTCTCCATGAGAGGAGGAAAGTGAAGATTGGGAGGTTCATTCAGCTTCGTCAAAGTAAGGGGAATGTCGAAGAACCCAAACATTAGAGAAACATAAGGATTTTAAGGCGGAGCGTAAGGACTTTGAAGAAGGGTAAAGCGAATAATCAACTTCAACCTTTGTTTAATAAGATAGCCCGAAATAAAGATGGAGCTAATGTATCAAGACCGGAATCTAGATCCGAGAAGAGACAGGCATCGTTGACCTCTCAGAGGTTGCAGACAAGCTTACATATGTCATCGTTACTTCATCTAAAATAATTTTAAAGGAAAATTTGAATTTTTTATTACTTACAATTCATATAAGACATTCTACTTAAACTCATTAAAGTTCACAATCAACCATCTAAAATTAAGATCATCAAATGAAAGTAATAGTTCCATACTCCATTAAGTGTATACTTGCCACAATGACACCAATACAATGTTTGAAATAAGATAAGAAATAAATGCTAGTAAAACATACTCGACTAAATCAAACCTATTTCTAAGCTAGAATATAATAGGCAAGCGTCATCAAAATCATGAGGGACGAGCAAATTCAGAGGAATGCTCCACGTCCGAATATCTTTAGCGTCGACCAGTAAGCTCTAACGTCCACCTGTGTCTACACCTAAAAATGCAGAGTTGTATGGGATTAATAAAAACTTGTACTAAGTATGGGTATATCCAAGCACACATAAAGGACAGGCATGATTAAGTACAACTCTTTCCTATCGATATGAATAATGGAAAGTGAAATCACTGGACTTCCCAATTTCGAATTAGGAATGCCGTGACATGAGAATAACATGCTACATTATACCTATCCTTTTGCAAACAGCACACAACATATTACATATATTATATCACATAGTTCATATCATTCATTTTTATGCCATGAGACCTTGGAATCATGGACTTGACATTAGATCTTCCCAAAATGAGGGCTCAACATATGGGACCTCAAATAGGGAGCCTTTTTTAACAAACACAGAGTCTGCATCATTCATTCATACGTACTTCATTCGCATTATTTCATATACTAGTGCAGCCACCAAGCATACCTAGGATGTAGTATAAGACTCTCATCAGGTTCGTTGTGCAAGACCAAGAATAACTTAGTGTTATTGCCTAAGTCTAGCTCACCTTTTGAATATCCTATCCTAATACTTTCGGTATTGTTAATTTCATTATGTGCATTCTTTGAGGCTAGTCATATTCTTTTGTTGAAACATTAAACTTAACCTACATGCATCATGTGAGAATCAAGAAATCCAGTGTGTAATCACCATAGTGAAAAGAGGTGGAATCACCGGCAAGATTTAACCAAAACATGTTAGCGTATATTGGGAATTGAACCTGCTAGATCCCTATATGGGCAATATAGGCTAAAATACTATGAGAAATAAGGAGACCCATACACTTCATGCCGGAAAATCTCATCTACTAAGAGTTCTGTGAACCTCCGCTCTTCCCGAATGAAGTTATCACCTCTCATAGCTAGCCTATCAATGCTCAGTATAAAGTTCCATCACATTCAACTCATACATCATGGGAGTTGGCTTCTAGAATGAGGACATCATAGCTCATTAGATGATTTCTCATCCCATCATTAGTGTAAAGTATGCATTAGCTTCAGTAATTTCATTAGAGTGTTCATAGATATTAGTCTTTTCATTAGCTTTACACTATCATAGGTGAGTCCGTTTCTGTAACATTTACTTATAATCATTTGAGATTGATCTCATCTTTCAAATTAGCCTCTTATCATATTTTCACCTCATTTATTAACATACATTTGCTTTCCATAATTACTCACCCCTTCACGTGAATGTTTATTTCATCATAAGTCAATGCACTTGGACATTTAGTGGTTTTCACACTCTTAATTAAACCTTCTAGGGTTACATTATTTAATCACATACATATTAGTCTCACTTACTTTTAAACACATGTTATACTTATGATTCCACATATACAAGCCATAAGGCTTCATTCATAGTTTGTTTAAGTGATTCATGCTTACCCTATATTACATGGTACAAGACTCATGCATCTTGTAGATATTCCAAGGTATTTATTTCTATCTTTAGAGGCAGCACTAATTAAATATTTGTTTACGTATGACTTAATGTGTAAATACAGAATTGGGAAAGGGAACCCGATTTCGAATCCCTTGAACAACACTTAATCTTATTTTAAACTTCATAAATGCATTTTTCAGATTTTTGAGCTTAGTTCGATTCCCATCAACCCCATAATATTTCTTTTAATTTATCTCTTAACTTTCTCACCTATTCCAGAGGTTGTGGGATCAATCCCCACTCTGCACATTTATTTTCTCCTTTATTTTTCTACTAACTCTATCATCCATTCAAGAGGTTATGAGTTCAATACCCACTCACCACATCTATTTTTCCTTTCATTTTTATCATTAAATTTTTATATAATTTTAATTTGGTGAGGTCATGGGTTCAATCCCTAGTGACCTCAAATTTTTAAAAAAAAAAACATAGGTAATTTTCCTCATCCATGGCTGAGACTCAAAATTTTCAGCAACCTAGAAATGTGGTCTCTTCCAATCCATTTTCGTCTCAATCTTTTCTTGATTTTTTTGTAGGTTTCATGTAATGATGTCTTCGGTTAAATTCTAAGTGATCTAACTTATTTTACATTCATTTTTATTGCGTTTTCTACCATTTTGTATTGCCGAACCCAACCTACTAAATGATGGAATTTTTTTCAGTATTTTCATCATGTTTTTTATCATCATTTATACGTTATTTCTTAAGGCATTTCGTTGATTATTGGTGCATCTTAAAGTTTTTTCTTTTAATGATTATATTCAGCGAACAATTAGCATTAAATTCAGAAACAATAAACCACTTTTACTCCTCATGATTTAGTCCAACATTCAAACATAAAATTAAACAATAAAACATATCATTTTTAAGGCTTAAAACCGAAAATCATGCCACGGCATATACATACATCTTTCACGAAATTTCGGTAGATATACTTCATCGTTCATATTACGAACACATAATCATGAACACATGATTACGAATATCACACTTCATAACTAATCTACCAGCTAACATAAAAACCTAAGATCTCTGATAGAAGGTAGTGACAGGGAACATATAATGGTGAACAATCCCAGTTTCGGAATAGAATTATCTGAGTCTTAAGGGTCTCTTGTGAAAGGGAACAAGAGTAAGAAAACTCATACTTCATTTTAACATTGTTCAACAATTGAACTTTCTGCCCAAAAATTCTCCAAATTCACGTCCAATCACGAAACTTACACCATACCCGACTACCGTGTTATGTTTTGCTTAACATCTTTTGATTGCTTTCGTGTTTATGTTTTGCATGCAAGTTCTTCAAGTGTGAATAACTTTTGTTTTCTGACTTTTTTTCTCACGTTTGGCAGCCATAAAGAAAGTGTGAAATGAGAAAGAGATAGACATGAAAGAGAGAAATATTAACATGAAAGAGTTTAGTGGCTTAGGATTAGGTGGTAGTTTAGACATAGTCAACAAGGACTCTTTAAAATTTTTAAAATTTAATTTCATTATATTAGTGAAATGAACATAATGAATTTAAAAACTAAGACTATAAACCTCAATTTTATCCACTTAAATGTTACTTTCGTAGAGGTTTGAACCTGTGACGTCTCCATCACGAAAATGGGTCCGTCCATGTCGACCCGACCAAAACCGCCCCATTAATTAATTAATTAATAATAATAATATTATTTTCATTTTTATTAAATCAGAATTTAAATATTAATTAATTAAATAAATTCACCAATATAACAATCAAGTTAAATCATTGCTCCCACCTTTGTTCGAACCCGGGAGGAGCAAGATTTCTCCCAATGGGCAATTTCGGCCCATTCTACCTAAAATTCCCTCAACCTTATTAATTAAATAATTAATTATATATTTAGGGTAATTATGATAATACCTTTATCCTAGAAAAAGTCCATTTTACCCCTAGACCATCCAATCTTAAGATTTCCCCCTTTTAATTATAATAAAGACTCATCCAAATAAATCATCATATTTGGGAGCCCTACATGGCTGGACCCAACCTTTCCTAGCTCAAATAACTCCCCAAGTTAGTTAGCTTAGCTTTCAAAAGGGTTCAGAAGTCTTGTTCTATGCGCATCAATCAGTGTAAACCTGGTCTAATCGTAGGCATTCTACACACATTAAGCATTACTTAGCATATCCATTTTTTAGGGTTGTTACATTATCCCCCCTTTAGGAACAATTGTCCCCGAATGACACTTCGTATAATATAGTACACCATTAGTAATATCATAACATATTCACTATGCATAGTCAAGCAATACATACAAAGAATGGAGAGACAAGGAAACTTTGACTTAGAGTAGGAAATCTAACATCAAGGACTGAAAAGAAGAGGATAGCGGAATCTCATATCGGCCTCGTCCTCCCACATAGAAGCCTCAACAAAATGGTTCCTCCACAATTCATTCACTGTGGCAACCTCCTTGTTCCTAAGCCGCTTGACGTGTCTATCTAAAATCTCAAAAGGTACTTCCTCATTACACAAGTCTTCATCAACCCCGAAACCATCAACAGGTAGAATACATTATTGATAACCTAGGAACATATTTAACATAGATACACTAAAGACTGCATGAACAATATAGGATCTCATATGGCCCAACGAACTCAGACTGAACTTCCCATTCCTGCCAAACCTCATAACCCCATTCATAGGTGATATATTCAAATAGACTTGGTCACCAACATCAAAATCTAATGGTCATTTTGTATTGTCTTCGTAAGCCTTCTACCGACTATAAGCAATAGCCAACCTGTCCCTAATCACCCTGACCTTCTCTAAAGCCTCATGAATGATCTCTTGACCCAAAATAGATGACTCTCCAACCTCAGACCACCCATGTGGAGAACTACACCTCCTATCATAAAGTGCCTCAAAAGGAGCCATCCAATGTTTGAGTGATAACTATTATTATACGAGAACTATATCAAAGGAATATGGTCGTCCCAACTACCTCTGAAGTCATTCACACACGCCCTCAACATGTCCGACAATGTCTTAATGGTGTGTTCTGCCTACCCATTAGTTTGAGAATAAAAGGCAGTACTCAACTCTACATGCGTGCCGAAGATCTTCTGGAAGGATCTACAGAAATGTGAAGTGAAGTGATTTCCTCTATATGAAATGATAGACAAAATAATCCCATGAAATCTCACAATCTCTTCAATGTGGAGTCTTGCTTAATCTACGGCTATGTAAGTAGACTTTATAGTGATAATGTGGGTAGACTTAGTCATCCTGTCCACAATAACCCATATCGAGTTATATTGTGTCCTATTATTCGGAAGACCATCCACGAAGTCCATATTAATGGCCTCCCACTTCCAAGTCATAACCTCAATCATCTTAATATGACCGCCAGTCTTAAGATGTTGACAATGTACATATTGAGCAATGTCCTTCTTCATGCCATCCCACCAATAGATCTTCTTAAGATCATGATACATCTTGGTGGAACCTGGATTTATGGAATATGTAGAACCATGGGCCTCTTCAACAATATTGGCCCGCAAATCATCAACATCGGGTATACACAGCCTGTCATGGTACCTAAGCATGCCATCACCTCCCAAAGCAAAAGACTTATTCATATTAACCAACATTGTGTCCTTTATTACCATCAACACATGATCAAGATGTTGACCCTTCTTGACTTCTACTTCGAGGAATGATTAAGAACCAGGACGAACTGAAACACCCCCATTAGGTGAGTAAACTAACCACAAACCTAGTCTTGAAAGTCTATGTAATACCTTTCAAAAACTCCTTCTTCTCATCCTCAACATGGGCAGTACATCCCATGCTCATCCTGCTCTAAGCATTAACTACTACATTAGCCTTACCTGGATGGTAGTTGGCATTCATGTCATATTCCTTCAATAGATCTAACCACCTCCGCTGACGTAGATTTAACTTGTCTCATTTGTACTAGCCTAGCCTCATGTAGCCACTCTTTATTTGCTTGTACATCATTTAGCATAAGTATACTCTCTTAGTAATTTCATTTAGTGACATTGACTTTAGGCATAGATGCAGCTTGTCTCACTTGCACTAGCCTATAGTCATGAAGTCATTCTTTTCTTTAAATATTAACTATGAATTCTTTCTTAAAACTTTCTTTTGGAGTATGCTTGAGATTTGAATTTACATCATTCTACACTCCCCGTACGTGATCCTCAGCAATCTTAGATCCAGTTTAAATGGGAGGATTCATACTCTTGAAGTCCCTTAACCTTTTAGCCATGGTGCTTGCAGGTGGGTTCTCCTTGGGAACACCTTGTTGCTCCGCCTAGACTGTCATAGCCTTATCATGTAAAGTGATGGCTTGGGAAATCTGTACCAAGGATGTCCTCACTTCTCCATTTGTCAACATAGTTGGTCTCACACACATCTCCATTCTAGCAGCTAGAGCCTAGGAGAAACTTGTTTACCCAAGCACCTACTCCTCCAATCTCTCCACCTGCGTTTCTCCTCGAATTCATATCTCTAAATCTCAAGAGTTGATGTTAGATACTCTCTTAATACCAAAAATAAGACATTAGATATAGCATGATAAGATCAGAAGAAGGAAATTTGTCCTATGCATCATGCAGTCTCTAATTCAGGATAGTGGTGCAAATCACAAACATGACCTAGAAATTACTCAGTATGGTTGATGTGAACTTATTATCCTATGAATTTAACCTAGGGCTCTGATACTAACTTTGTCAGGACCGCAGTCTATAATCCAAACAAGACCAGCGTTGTTGACCTCTCATATATCACAGACATGCCTAAATACGTCATCGTTGCTTAATCTAGGCTAATTTTAGAAGAATATTTGAACTTTTTTTCACTTAACATTCATATAAGATATTCAACCTAAAGTTATAAATGTTCACAATAAACCATCTAATATTAAGACTATCAAATGAAAGAAATAGTTCCATACTGCATTAAGCGTATACTTTCAAGAATGGTACCAATACAATGTCTCAAATAATATGAGAACGAAATGATAGTGGAACATACTTTACCAACTCCAATCTATGTCTAAGCTAGAATATAATGGGCAAGCGTTCTCGAAGACTTGAGGGCCTACAAAATCTGGAAGAAATCTCTATGTCCAAATAGCTTCAGCATCGACCTATAAGATCTACCGTCCACTTGTGTCATCACCTAAAAATGTAGAGTTGTGTGAGATTAGTACACACTTGTATTAAGCTTTAGTATATGCAAGCACACACCAAATACATGCACGATTAAGAAGAGATCTTTCCTATAGATAAGAATTATGGAAAGTCAAGTCAGTGGACTTTCCAATTTTCGATTAGGAAATTCATGCCTTGAGAGTAACATGCATCATCATACTTATCATTTTGCAAACAGCACATAATATATTACACATATCATATCATATAGTTCATATCATTCTTTCCTATGCCATGAGACCTTGGAATCATGGAAAAGACATTAGGAATTTCCAAAATGAGGGCTCAACATATGGGACCTCAACTAGGGAGCCTTCTTTAACAAACACAGAGTCTGCTTCATTCATTCATACGTATTTCATTTTCGTTCTTTCATATACTAGTGCAGTAACTAGTCTTACATAGGATGCAGCTTAAGACTCTCATCGGGTTCGCTGTGCAATGACCAAGAATGACCTAGTGTTATTTCTTAATTCTAGATCACCTCTTGATAAACCTATCCTAACACTTTTACTATCGTTCATTTCATTATGTGCATTCGTTGAGGGTTCCCTCATTCTTTCTTTGGTAACTTTAACCTTAACCAACATAGATCATGTGAGAATCATTAAATCTAGTGTGTAATCCCCACACCAAAATGAGGTGAAATAGCCGGCCAATGTGAACAAAAACATGCTAGCATATATGGGGAATTAAATTGTGCTAGTTCTCTATTGACAGTATAGGTTCAAAGACTAGGAGATATAAGGAGATCCATAACCGGTCCGCTTGACAGTCTCATCTTATGAGAGTTACGTGAACCTCCGCCCTCCCCGAAGGAAGGCATCACCTCTCATAACTGGCCTATCAATGCTAACTTTAAAGTTCCATCACATTCAACTCGTACATCATGGAAGCTGGATTCTAGCATAAGGACATCATAGCTCATTAGATGATTTCTCATCTCATCATTAGTATAAAGTATGCATTAAATTCAATACATTCATTGGAGTGTTCATAGAGACTTGTCTCTTCATTAGCTACACTCTCATAGGTGAGTACGTTTTGGTAACATTTACTTAGTCTCATTTGAGATTGCTCTCATATTTTACCTTAGCCTCTTATTATATTTCCTTCTAATTCAGTAACTTTGACACATTTACTTTTCATAATTACTCACCCCTTCACGTGAATGTTCATTTTATCATATGACAATGCACTTGGCCATTTAGTGTGTTTCACACTATTACTTAACACTTCTAGGGTTACATCATTTTATCACATATATCTTAGGCTCACTTTCTTTTAAACATATGCTAGACTTATGAGTCCACACATACAAGCCATGAGGCTTCATTCATAGTTTGTCTAAGTAATTTATGTTTACCCAATATTATGTGGTACAAGACTTATGCATCTTGTAGATATGCCAATCTATTAATATCAATCTTTCGAGGCAACTTTAATTAAAATTTGTTTACGTATGACTTTTGTGTCAATATGGAATTGGGAAAGGGAACTCGATTTCGAATTTCTTAAACAACACTTAATCTTATTTTAAACTTGATAATTTCATTTTTCAAATTTGGGTGACCCTACTTCGATTCTCATCAACCCCATAATATTTCATTCTTTATCTTCTATCCTTTTTCGATTTAAGACAAGGAGGTTGTGTTTTCAATCCTACACAAGCTCATTGTTTTTCTTTTAATTTATTTTTTAACTTTCTCACCTATCAAAGAGGTTGTGGGTTCAATTCCCATTATCCTCATTTATTTTGTCCTTTATTTTTCTCCTAACTCTCTCATCCATTCAAGAGGTTGTGGGTTCAATCCCCACTCACCACATCTACTTTTCCTTTCATTTTTCTCATGAAATGTTATGTAATTTTTTTTGTGAGGTCATGGGTTCAATCCCCAATGACCTCACATTAAAATTTTTTTAAAAAATATAGCTTATTTTCCTTTTCCTTGGCCGAGACACAAAATTTTGTGTAAGCTGGAAATTTGGTGTCTTCCTTCCAATCCATTTTCCTCTCAATCTTTTGATGATTTTTTTGTAGCTTTCAAGTAATTATTTCTTGGGTTAAATAATTAGTTATGTCACTTATTTTACATTTCTTTTTTATTGCATTTGATACCACTTTATTTGGCCGAACCCAACCTACATAATGGTGGAAATTTGTTCACTATTTTCAGCTTCTTTTTATCGTCATTCATACGTTAATTCCTAAGGCATTTCGTGGATCATTTTATGCATCTTCAAGTTAGTCTTTTCATGATTATATTCAGCCATGAATTACAATTAAATCCATAAACAATACACCACTTTTACACCTCATGATTTACACAAACATTTCCACATAAAATTCAACCATCAAAACATATCATTTTTAAGGCTTAAAACTGAAAATCATGTCACGGCATACACATACATTTTTTCACGAAATTTCGGCAGATATATTTAATCGTTCATACAAATTCGAACACATAATCATGAACACATTATTACGAAAATCACACTTCATACCTAATCTACCAACAAACATACTAACCTAAGATTAGTGATAGGAGCTAGTGACAGAGAACATGTAATGGGAAGCAATCCTACTTTCGGAATTGAATTATCTGATTCTTAAGGGTGGCTTGGGAAAGGAACCAAGAGTAAGAAAACCCATACCATTTTTTAACGTTGATTAACACTTGAACTTGCTTCCCAAAACATTTCAAAATTCATGTCCAATCACGAAACTCACACCTTACTCGACTAGCGTATTACCTTTTTCTTAACGTTTTCAGATTGCTTTCTCATTTGTGTTTTGCGTGCAAGTTCTTCAAGTGTGACAAACTTTTTTTTCTGATTTTCTCTCACGTTTGGAAGCTAGAAAGAAAGTGTGAAATGAGAGAGAGATAGGCGTGAAGGAGAGGGAGATAAGCGTGAAATAGGTGAGTGGCTTAGGATTAGGTGAATTAGTTACAACTAAGTCAACTAGGACTCTTTCAAACTTTGAAAGTCTGATTTAACTAGTTTAGTGAAATAACCATAATTCCCTTACAAAATCAGATTATAAACGGGTCAAGGTTCGAACCTGTGACGTACCCATCACGAAAACGGGTCCCTCCGGGTCGACCTGACCAAATCCGCCTCATCAAATAATTAATGAATTAACAATAATCTTATTTTCCATTATCTTATATAAAATTTAAATATTTATTAATTTAACTAATAACCAATATAAATAATAAAGTTAAATCATCGCTCCCACTTAGGTTCGAACCCGGATGGAGCATGATTTTTCTCAATGAGATATTTTGGCCCTTTCTACCAAAAATTCCCCTCAAACTTATTAATGAATAATTAATTACATATTTCAGGTAATTAAGATACTACCCTTCGCATGGAAAAAAAACAATTTTACCCCTAGACCCTCCAAACATATGATTTCCCCTTTTTTAAGTCTGGTAAAGACTCATCCATGTAAATTTTCATATTCAGGAGCCCTACATGTCTAGACACTACCTTTCCTAGCTCAACTAACTCACCAACTTAGTTGGCTTGGTTGTCGAAAGGGCTCAGAGGTTTTGTTCTACGTGCATCAATCCGTGTTAACCTGCTTTTAATCGTAGGCATTCTAGACACATTAAGCATTAGTTAGCATATCCATTTTAGGGTTGTTACACTGTGTTTGCTAAAGAAAGACCCTCGGGTTGAGGTCCCATATGTTGGGACCTCATTTGAGATGTCTTAATGCTACATGAACGATTCTAAAGTCTCGTGTATATGAAATGTATAATATATAAAACATGAAAGTAATGAAATCAATGGCATGATCAGTAGAAAAGTGATAATGAAAGGTAATGAATATATTGTGTAAGAATGACTCACTATAAGGTAGGGAAATCATTCCTTAGTCCTTGGATTACTTACATCAATTCATTGTGGATATGGGACTACTATGAATCATTGCAGTTGTAAGTTAACATAGGATCAAAAGAATTATTGAACTACACAATAACAAAAAGAAAAATACTAAAAAATAATCTAAGTGTAGAAAGAGGAGCTCTCAGCCTAAGAGGATCAAAAATCTCAAATCTTCGCCCGAGTTGTTCCACAATTATGTTGATGATAATAATGTCTTTTAATCATATAGAAATGATTTGTGTGCTATTAATGAATTAATATACATCATATTCATACCACAATTCACAAGTAATGATTTAGGAAAGTCTAGTTACTACGCTTTCGAGAAATAACATGTTGTTTAGGAAGAACTTTCTTTTATCATGCATAGCCTTAGGTGTATGTGTGCATACATCCACACTTACTACAAGTGGTGTACTAACCCCCTACTATTTACTATTTAATAGATGCAGGTTAAGGAACAGATCGATGACTCATGCAAATGTTTGGAAATCAGCGTTTCTCCAGACCATTCGGTAGGTCCTCTTGATTTAGAGGATGATACAGTTTTAGTCTAGACATAGTTTTATACAAAGCTAGTTGATGTGTTCCCTAGCGTTTCTTTCGTACATTCATTTCAACTTTTTTTGTAATAACGTCATTTTTAGCAAAAATATTTATGATATATTATTATTTTTTTTGAATTGATTCTTATGATATATGGTTTTTACATTTATGTTGATCTTAGTATATGATGAATTCATAAAATAATTATATGATATCTATGTATACTTCATACGTTTAAAAGTTCTAGATTTTCTTCTAAAATTAAACATATGAATATGATGAATGCAAGATAAGGCTTCCCTAGGACCTCTGAAAGGCCAACGACGCCTATGGAGGTTCAGATTCCAGAATCAGTGTCGTTACAACCGGTGTATTCGTCCTCAAATAGGTCTTAGACTGGCCCTTAGCATACATTATTGCATATCATAGGTAGACAAAATACATAAAAATGAAAAATTTACTTATAAAGTTCACTTAGCCTCGTTATTTATCAACATAGTCTATTATTGTCTAACATATAACAATCTATTATAGAAATAAAAAGTTTGGGTCATATCCCCTACACTATTACAAGATGTCTCATATAGAACTTACAACAAAGTCTTAAAATATAACAAATGAACATTGTCTTAGACATAGTCAAATAGCTAGAACTAGAATACTGGGTTTCATCCTCGGACATGAGGACTCACCAACAACTTGTGAACAATCCAAGTCTCCCGTGAAAATGTCTTTGAAACTATTCAATGGCCAGAACCTAAATTACAATAGAAATAGAAAAAAATATGGGTTACTACAAACCACATGTACTATGTATGGAATCAAATTCAAATAAAATCCTTCGAAACATGCTAAAAAGGAAAATTCGTTTAAAATCATTCTAACTTACTTTTAAAGCCTTTATGCACGCATAAGAAGATATACAAGTCAAATAATCACAACAACATTAAGACATGTTCATATTCACATATAAGAATAACATCATCATATGCCATATAAACATTTCATGTTTTGGAGTTTATTTCATCAAATCATATGATACCCTTTGTGCCTATCCTAATCAAAGCCAACTAGTGCAATGCTCATGTGAAGACTCATAACTCCACACAAACGAAGTAAACTACTAAAGAGATCATAAGCAGTTTCTTTACCTCATACAACATCATAATAAGTGTAGCCAACATCATATATAGAAATTTAGGCCAACATCATGTGAAAAATGAATCCAACTTCATATAAGATCAAAATTATATAGAACCAACCTTATACATTTATTCAATCATATGTAAATATGAACATCTTCAAAGACTCCGATTAATGCAAACTTGTGCAATGCATAGGTAAAGTCCCATATCCTTACCAACACTAAGTATTGCCCCTTAAGTCATCCTACTTAGTATACATCTTATTACTTTCATTCATTCATTTCAGTTTTGGTAACATTAACCATAAATGACAATAGACTATGTGATCTTAACACGGAATCATGTATGATGAAACCCCACACCCAAAAAAGATGTTATACTTGCCAGGTAGAACCTTACATAATCGTACAATCTATGTGGATCCAGTAGTTTGTCTTGCTATGGGGGTAAATAGTTAATGAACAAGCTTATTATTATTGTAAACTCTCTTTATACACATTAGCATTGAATTATCCATCTCATGAGAACAATGGTGAACCTACCTTCCCTCTTGGGAAGGAACAAACCTCAGTTTCTAGTTAGATTGGTGCTAAGCTAAATTCCATTTTGTAAGTGTCTTTATATCATCCTTAAAATTAGATTTCAATAAAGGCCTTAGGGACTAACCCGTAGTATAACCATGATCATACCTCTTGGGAACCTACACTTATATGTTATTTGTATACTTGTCTTCATAAGAATTTAGGGAGAACGTTTCATATTTCTTGAAAGAAGGTTTGCAATGGTAACTCTTGATCTTCATGTTGCGCTCATGTTGATATTGAGAAGGTAGTTCCTAATTATCTAATATGAAATGTTGAGATCTTATATGTGAGAAATTATGAATTAAGTTGCTATGTGTAATTATTTTTTTTGTTGAAATGATTTGAGTATTTCTCCTAGAAGTTATGACTCATGATTATAATATTCACATTGTTCTTGTTGGTCAGGATTTTATTGTTAAGTCTCTTTCTCTCCATATAAAAAATATTTCGGTGTAGTTCACGGACGAATGTTCCTGGGGTGGGGGGAGGGGGAAGGGTGACATAGTACAGAGACTCACTTGATGAACTAAGACTTAAAACAGTGTTTCTAAGCTTAATAAAAGGTAATCAACTTAATAAGGATGTGTTAGAATTAAAATGTCAAGAAATGACCATGACGCTCGGCGGCCTGTGAAAATGAACTACTGTGCGTTGGTGTATTTCAATTGGTTTAAAGAGTTGGAAAATGGTCAAATTTGGTGGAATGGTTTGCAATAAAGCTTAAAGTGTTTTTAGGGTCAAAACATGCAGGTACGAGTCCCTAAAGAACACCCAAGCGTGTTTGAGGAGGACATGCCAGTTGACCCTAAGAAACTATCAAAAAACAATGTACAAACAATGAGGGCATCAACTGTCACATCCGGGGAGCACCCCCTAGAAGTAGCATGGAGTACAAGGCCTCTCGGAGGTCATATGAAAGCACATCGTTATATTCATCACATCAACATAGTAAATTTAGCAGAAAATTTAAAACTTTTCATAGAACCTCATATGTTAGAAACATTACTTCATATATATATAAAAAACATAAGTTATAATACATATTAGACTATAAGTCTCTTTGCCATCTTAGACTCAACAACTTTATAATAAATAAGGGGCACGACCTTTAAAAACACATTACATAGATATACAATATTGAGACGGTTTACAGTATATAAATAAGTAGGAGATCCTTGGACTTAAGGATTCCTTTCATTGAACTTGGAAATTATCTATCAAGCTC
The DNA here is from genome assembly GCA_027704785.1 of Solanum chmielewskii. Classification (NCBI taxonomy): domain Eukaryota; kingdom Viridiplantae; phylum Streptophyta; class Magnoliopsida; order Solanales; family Solanaceae; genus Solanum; species Solanum chmielewskii. Next base: position 14,860,551 of record JAKWIX010000322.1, read on the forward strand.
TTCACCATTCAAGAGAACCTTTAAGCAACCATAAACTAAGCTTTGTGTAAAAATTATAGAAGAACGGGATTATCACAAGAATGCACTAAGTATGACAAGCATGCAAACGCATGCATTTAAAAGGGACATTTTATTAAGATCATACTTCATGCCTTTTTAAATAAATCTTTATAACGATAGAATTTACATCATTTTTATACTTCATAGAAACATAATAAAAGGCCAAACATCATAGAAAAGCACATATAGAATTTAAGTCCCGTTTGAGGTCACTTTAAAGTGAGCTCAATCTTTTTAACAGTGAACTCTTTTTTTTAATTCATTAGCATCCCAAGTAACCCTTTAGGGATAATTGGTGCAATGAATCACCTTAGGAACACAAGTAAAACCCTACATATCATCTACACAAGACAACATATAGAATAATAGATTTATAATACAACTTAGACATAGTTAAGTCAAGACCTTCGTCACTTAGTCAACAAGATCAACATTATGCATAAAGACTCATATCATGCAGATCTTCATAATAAGTAGAAATATACAACAATCTAATGCATAAGGAAAACATATATAGTAACATGCATTAGAATACCTTCCTAGAACATTCTAAATAACTATCTGTGCAATGTCTAGATAGATTCATTACTTCCACCTATCCTAAATAACCTCCTTTAAGTCCTTCTAGATAGGGTCCTAGTCATTTACTTGCATTTTCCATTTTTAATTTAGGGAAACTATAGCCTTAACCGACATAGACCATGTGATGCTAAACATCGAATCCGGTGTCATAAAACTCCACACATAAAGGAGTTGCTCTACTGGCAAAAGTAGAACCAAATGTGACATAGATTTCTAGGTGGATCCACTAGCTAGTATCCTATGGTGGCAACATATTTATGGAACTTAGAGGTAGATGCGAAAACCCTCTTTATGCCAAGATTAGGCATTGTGGTTATTCACTTATGGAAACCTTACTTATGCACATTGAGGCATTTTGGTTATCCACCTCATGAGAATTATGGTGACTTAACTTCTTACCATACAAAGGGACACACACTCATATTCAAGTTCACTGGGTGCTAAGATAAGTTCCCATCATTGGAAACATCCATTAACATTACTTTATAAATATAGGCTTACGAGATTCACTACCCATATGCTTAGCTCATAGGTTATAGATGATAAGTCCTTTCATCAACCTATATCATGTGAGAAATCCCTTTAACATGGAAACATATATGTAACCAAACCTTTCACCTAACACATTAAATCACTCATATTCATATATCAATGCATAAGTCTATAGGTGAGACCATATGAGCAATCCTTTAATATAAACACTTTAAGACACTATGCACATTCATACTTTATCATATCATATACTTATCATCATAGCATAGATGACATGTTCATGACATGCCCATTTATTCATGTTCATGTACATAGAAACTAAGCCTTGTAACTATCCTATCAAGGTGCACATGTGCAATGCATAGGCAAAGTCCTTTACCCTTGCCCATACTAGTACACCTATCAAGTCATCCTAGCTAAGGAATCACATATCATGCTTTCATAAACATCATCTTAACATGCATAGTAGTAGACACTAGTGAATATAAGAACTAGCTTTCATTTAGACACCATGACCTATACTACTTGTAACATGCATGTAATGTGAGTGTGTGTGTACATTGGTCCGCATGATCACATAATGTCTCCCAAAACCATATTGAGGCAGCCACCCTCTTAGACCATAATACTCAATCAAGATAAACCACACAACACACAATAGCATAGGAGACAAGTAAACTTCATATTACACTTAAGAATCCTAACTGGTGCTATTCATTAGTTCACATAGGGGTACATAGGTAAGAGATTTTTAACAATTTTACCCATAAATCACAAAACATATACTTTACATTATCATGGATATACACATGCTTACACAATAGCCATACAACCTAAATAAAAACTAGAATAGGAAAGTAGGCATAAGCTTCACATAAAATCATCATAAGAACATGCATATGTGCTCAACACATATATAATGACAATGAAGTAAACACAGCCACTATAAGTGGACCATACCACAAAATGTCATACAATGCTTCATCAACTACAATACTATAAGGAAAGTAGAAGAGATAAGCATTCTTAACAATTTCTCATCCTTTGATCATCATTGCTCAGTATACCTTGTTCATCAAAAATTCATATATAAGGAAGTAGCTAAAATTTACTTTATTCATGAAAAGAACCATGTACAAGTTTCTACAAGATTACACTATAGCATAATACAAGGCATCCCGTATGTACTAGAAGGTAAAGAGTACTAAAGCATCAACTAACCTCCCTTGTTTATTTCATGAATCATCCTGTATTAATATTATAAATTTAGGGCAGTATCTAAAAAGGTATAAATCAAATCTAAATCATGCTTCATCTACCCTAGAATTGTGATCACATAAGGTTCATTATAACATTAAATTTTAGACTAGAAGAACCTAGATCAATTCATGAAAAATTTCCTTTCTTTGATGATAAAGAATTCATACCCATGATTCGTTAATATCATTAATATAAGGTAGTAGATATGGAGAACATGATCTATACAAAATCCTACTACCATTGCTATGACCTTTAGATCACAGTAAATATACTATTTAAGTCATAAATGGAATATAGAAGAATCATAGGCTAACAACCATTGATCAACATGAATCACAATACAATTGAACCAATTTATTGACCTTAGTCAGTATCTACATGAACAATAACATAATCAATTTATACTTTTATACCTAAAAATATCAACATTATAGTGATTTCATTGATAGCTAGGCTAGGTATAATCAAACATTCATGCATTGATTCACATAGGGTAATTCATAAATGATGAACCATCAATATACATAATAGGAAGTAGACATAACAATATTAACATAATTGAATCACAAATCGACAGGCATAAGATCAAGATCATAAATCCATACATAAGCTAAAATTGAGTTTGTGAAAGAGCATGGGTTCATCATGCAACAGGATTGAAAACAGGATTTAAAATCATGTCCAAATCAGTAGATAATCATCAATACATGCATATTATTCTTTTTAAATTAATTTAAGAAATAACCCATGGTCAAATAGAAGAAGGAGAACTTTGATCATGTAAACTCTTTTGGAAACATTTCGATTAACCCTCTATATGGAAGGATTACTAGAGATGAAGGATCATTATACCTTTTTTTAGTTCAAAACCTCTAAAACATGACGATTTATCCATACAAATCAAAGCTCCAATAAGTTCTTAAGCTTCACAAACAATGGTAGTTTCTAGGGAGATATTTTTTTAGGGAAAGACTTTATTCGTGTAGAGGGATTTGAGAATGGTTTGATCACGTTATAGATGAATTATATACACCCTAGGATAACTAAATTAACATATTTGGTTCAGTTTAGAACGTGGGGTGAATTTTTCATTCAGCCTTTAATGAAACAGTCGTAGACAGTAACCTACATGTCACTATAGATAGATCCATTTAATTGTCGTTGATCAGTCGACGGTCCATGCATTGGCTTCTATCGATTGGTACTTGGCAAAGATTTGTATTTATACCTTCCCAATATGAGTATCAATTGATAAGACCTCAACTACGGGCCAATGGTTGAAAACTTTTCGTCGTTTGGTCTGTCGATTGACACTGCAGAGGCAGTGTCTCAACAAGCCTTGGTGCCTTCTTGTGGGGCCTTTTGCAAGGCCCTTTAGAAGTAGTATCAAGATATTTCTAACGTTAATACAACCTTTAACAAGTTTTAGACCTTCCACTTATGTTTCTCCCAAAACAAACACCTGCGAGACATCCAAACAGACTAGGCCCCATCAAGAACCATGTTGACCGTCTTAAGGACTATCATTCGAATGCCTTAGACGTTCCTGGTCGTTTGACCTCCAAATATCTCAAAATTACATAGAACACCATCAAACATAATTATAACTCATTTTAATACAAAATACGCTCATAATATAAAATATATAGACACACAGGACACAAGAAGCACATAGGCGACTAGTCGTCGAACGTTTTGGTCGTCCCTTGATGTTCAACATCCAAATCACTTCAACCTTTACACACTGCCTTCATACCATATTATAAGAAAATTTATGACCTTATAACATTAATACAATTATGTTAGTATCTAGATACCTTAACTCATTTCAGGGTCTTACAATATCCCCTACATGGGAACATTCATCCTCAAATGACTCTCAGGGCTTTTTAACCATAAAAAGTATTTCAATGCATCATAGAGCAGTTCATAATATTTATAACAAAATCAAATCATTTTAGAACTCAATGCATACAAGAAAGCAAAACCATTCTCACTCACTCTTTAATGCATCAAACAAAAAGGCTCTTATCATGCCAATAGGAGGAACATCTTTCTCCTAATCATAACATGGTCATTACAATTCAATTCATTTAGAGCTCATTTTTGCAATTATTCTTTAAGTCACACATAGGAATATTTCAGCAAAACTCAGGAAGCAATTAGGCATCTTACTTCAATGCACATAAATTTGAATTAATTGAATCAACAAAGATCTTCATTAGTTAGACCTAGTGCAATAAAGATTATACTTAACCATATAATGTTTAGTGGTGTCCATGGAGGAATGTCCTTCTCCACAACACAGTTTCATGTATCGTGAGTTCACACCTAAGCAAGGTACAAGGTCAATTTTCTCAAAAAATGAGAAATTATCAACTTTTAACCAAGACATGCTCATGATTTCTTCCTAGTGAAGTCCAGAAGGTAAGTCCCAACAAGCACATCACAACAATTAGGAAGTAATATCACAAAATACCATTTTTTAACATAGTACTCACCTTCAAAGTTAGAATATTTTGAGAGAATCAAACAAATCATAGGCACACACACAATAACTTAGCCAAACAAGCTTTTACTTTTAAAGAATGAGCCCACAATTATGCATTCCAAATTATCACATAGTTTTTAAGATATCCAATACATTTAATTTGAAAGAGACTGAACTTTTGATAAACATTACACTACACAAGTGACTTTTACCATGTTTCTTATCTTACCTCATGAAGTCAAAAGCACAACTAGCATATGAAGATGCAATTTAACATGAGAAAACATGGATTTTATCAAAAATTTTCTTTCATGAAAATTGGAACATTCATAATATCTTCAAGGTAATGTCAATCAATGCATACCAAAAAAATAAGGTCATGCAATTCATACTTTATTCAAGACTCTTATTCACGAACAATCTTACTAAAAATTCAATAGATTCAAGTCCAATAAAAAATAAAAGGTCGATGGTAGAAAATATCTACAACCTTACTACTCAATCACCATCTCTCACTTAGATTAGACCCTATTTAAGAGCAACTTAACCCAACCTTAAGATGATCTTAACTAAACAACCTTTGTTTTCATCACTTAAAAGTGATCACAACTTTAGAATGGATTTACAGTAAGTTAACATAGGAACAGCAAGGTATTCTAAGCCTTATCATTTGAGGCACTTTATCCCCAATTATTAAGTTAGGTCAATCTAATTCAACCACATAAGGTTTTCATACAATACAATAGACACCAAGGTCATAAATCATTTGAGGAAACAATATAGAGACTTAGTCTTAAGGACTATTCCTTTTCTTTCAACATTAATATAAGGTAAATTATAGGTCAATAAAACACACATCATCACCCTACATAGATAAGAGTACTACCCTCAATTCTAGGGAAGCACCAATTCCACAACATAAAGGGAGTCACAACAGACTAGTTAGAAACAAATCTACGACTCATCATGCCATAAGACTCTTATTCTTCATTCCAAGTAGAAAATCACCTTTTTACATTCATGTTTATGTTCATATACATCAATTCTATACACATTTTGACAACATCTAATCAAAGAACAATTTAGTTGATTTTCCAAAAATGTTACAGTAAGTTGTCTTATCATTACATTGAGCATACTTTCAAATTCCAAAAAATGAAACATTTATGAAATATATTGGAAAAGCATGACAATATGATGTACAAAACTTTAGCATGACAAGCATACTATCATGACACTGACGATCAATTCTATACAAAGGAATCCAATCCATACTATGCAACTTATCAAGGACTACATGTATACAAAAAGACACATTGAAAACCTTTAAGTACATAATTTTAGGGTAGCATGCTTCCATAGGTAGTCACTAAGCATTTCAATTTTAAATAATAGTATTAGGATACCATCATGAAAAACCATATAGGAACACATCATTCCAAAAGATCTCATGTACACCAAAATAACTTCTAGCATGATTTAACCATATTATGATACACATTCTTCAATATAACATGCTATTTCACATATTTTTCAGATTTAGCCATACATGGAGTCACATTATCAAAAAATACCAAAATTCACCTTCAAATAACTCATTCAAACAAAACCAAGATAAGCATTTTATTTCACTTTTTCTCCCTCAAGCATAGAGAACAGTCTTATCCAAGCAATCAAATCTAAAAGACCACCACAAAAGAAAAGATAAGAGAGAGATCTTATAAAGTTAAGTTTTATGGCACGATAAGAGAATGATGAAGAAGGGAAACTCTATCGTCTTATAGCCTCTCGTAACATTTGATGTGTCGCAACTCACCACCAATGGTACAAGACTCTACTAGACGTGTCAATATGAGACTTCTTGGATCCTAAAAAACATTTAAAAACCTCATGTTGTGATACCACGTTTGTCACATAAGCGAGCACCCCCTAGAAGTAACATGGCATGATTGACCTCTCGGAGATCTTATACAAACCCATAGTTATCACTCATCGCATTGACTAACTAAATTTAGAGGAAAATTCAAAACATTCCATAGCACCACATATGCTAGAAACTTTTCTTCATATATATATAAATCATAAGTCATAGCACATATTATACCTAAAGTCTCTTTGCCATCTTAGACTCAACAATGTTAGAATACATTAGGGACACGACCCTTAAAAACACATTACATCGATATACAATATTGAGAAACTTTACAAAAGGATATGTAGGAGATCCTTGGACTTAAGCATTCCTTTCATTAAGCTTGGCAATCATCTATGAAGCTCTTCACCATTCAAGACATCTTTTAAGAAACCATAACCTACACTTTGTGTAAAAATTACAAATAGAATAGGATTAGCACAAAAATGCACTAAGAGTGGCAACTATGCAAAAACATGCATTTAAAAGGGACATTTCATAAAATCATACTTCATAAATTTTTGAATAAATCTTTATAACAATAGAATTTACATAATTTTCATACTTTATAGAAACTTAAATCAAACGCCAAAAATCATAGAAAGTCACATATTGAATTTACGCTCCATTTGAGGTCACTTTAAAGTGAGCCCAACCTTTTTAAGAGTGAACTCTTTCTTTTAATTCATTAGCCTCACAAGTTACCCTTTGGGGATATTTGGTGCAATGTATGGTCTTAGGACTAGAAGGAAACCCTACATATTATTTACACAAGATAACACATACCATCGAATAAGTATACTACAACTTTGACATAGTTAAGTCAAGTCCTTCATCACACAATCAAAAAGGTCAACAACATGCATAAATACTCAAATCATGCACATCTTCATAACAAGTAGACAAATACTACAACGTCATGCATAAGGAACACATACATAGTGGCATGCATTCGGACACCTTCCTAGAACTTCCTAAGGAGCTATTGGTGCAATGTTTATATGGGTTCATTACTTTCACCTATTCCAAGTAACAGCCCTTAAGTCCTTCTAGTTAGGGTCCTAGTATTCAATTCCATTGTCCATTTTACTTTAGGGAAACTATAGCCTTAACCGACGTAGACCATGTGATGCTAAACATGGAATCTATTGTTATAGAACCCCACACTGAAAAGAGGTGGTCTACAAACAAAAGTAGAACAAAATGTGACGTAGCTTTCTAGGTGGATCAACTAGCTAGTGTCCTGTGGTGGCAACATAGTTATGGATCTTGGAGGTACATGTGAAAACCCTCTTTATGCCAAGAATTGGCATTGTAGTTATTCACGTATGGAAACCCTATTTATGCACATTGAGCATTATGGTTATCCACCACATGAGATTTATGGTGACCCACCTTATAACCATAAGAAGGGACACACACTTATACTCAAGTTCAATGGGTGCTATGCTAAGTTCCCTTAATTAAAAATCTTTATTAACATTACTTTATAACATGTAGGCTTAGGAGATTCACTTCCCGTATGCTGAGATCAAAGATAATATATGAGAAGTCCTTTCATCAACCTATATCATGTAAGAAAATCTTTCCAAATGGACATAGCATATGGATTAGCACTTATTTAGTTTAGGATACACTTGAGCACACCTTTCAAGTCTCCACTATTGACTATATCATCATTCATGTGTGTGTGTATACATATATGTAAGCAAACCTTTCACATTACACCTTAAGTCAAATATATTCATATATCAATGCATAAGTCTATACGTGAGACCATATGACCAATCCTTTCATATTAACACATTAAGACACTATGCACATTCATAATTCATCATATCATATACTTAAATCATAGCATAGAACACATGTTTGTGACGTGCCCATTCATTCATATTCATGTACATAGAAACAAAACCTAGGAACGATCCTATCAAAGTGCAAATATGCAATGCATAGGAAAATTCCCATACCCTTGCCCATATTAGTATACCTATCAAGTCATCCTAGATAATGAAAAACATGTCATGCTTTCATAAACCTCATCTTCACATGTATAGTTGTAGACACCAGTGAATATGAAAATTACCTTTCATTTAGACACCATGACTTATACTACTCGTATCATGCATTTAAGGTGAGTGTGTTTGTGATGTACCGTGGTTTCACGGCATTTTTAATGCTTTTTCCTTAAGTTTAGTGTGTATCCAAAAGCCTTTTTGTATTGTTTTTTATAAGGTTCTCCTTATTAGCAGGATTTCTGTCCAAAGATTAACGTGGAAGTTTTTGGGCGAGAAATGCAGAAGAGACCACCTACGGAGCTTATGACGGTCCGTAGGTTGCATCCTAATGAGGAGAGAAGATTCTGAAGGAAGTTAGGGAAGTCTGATGTAGTGTTGGATTACGGAAGTCCATGATGGACCGTCATAGCCACAACGGTCCATCCTGCTAGTTCGTCGTAATGAACAGAGACTAGTCTGAGTACCAAAATTCCAAGAAGTTTAAGTATTTTGGAACAGAGACCCTCGATGGACCGTCGTGCTTGGAACGGTTCGTCATACCTGTTCGTCGAGGGTAATGAAGATAAAAGCAAAATAATTTGTGAAGTATGGCACGATGGAGGCCATGATGGCCCGTCGTGACCACAACGGTCCATCACCAGGTCCGTCGACTATGATGCATTTTTACAGATTTTCAGTAAGTACAATCCTTCTTTTATTAGGTTTTTCTTTTTATTATAAATAGTTCAAAAAACCTCATTTTTTTGGTTAGAGTTTTTGAGACTTAGACTTATTGATAGTATGAGTTTTGGATAATCTTTAGTTCTCTTGTCCAAGTATTGAAAGATTAATTTCAACAATTGTTTCACTTTTTGTGGAATTGATTGTTGGTGCTTTTGTTGATTAATCGAGTGAATTTTGGGATTTTATTCTATCTCATTAAAGTGAGTGCATGAAATCTTATATTAAGTATATGAATAGTGTGATTATGACCATTGTCACGTCCCTTTTTTTCCCCTCAATATTTTTTATTTTCATTTTAATTGTTTGAAAGAAAAAGAGTTTTTCCAATTAAAGTGACGTTTTGAAAAGGGATAATTATTATTCAGAGTCGCCACTTGGAATTGAGTTTTGGTGTTCCAAGTCACCTTATTTAAATCCCTAATCAAAAGGAAATTTGACTCTATTTTTAATTGGTATGCGAACTAGAAATTCGGGTAAGGAATTTTGTTGACCGAGGGGAAGGTGTTAGGCACCCCTCGAGTCCCGTGGTTCTAGCACGGTCGCTTTATTAACTTTGATATGACTTAACTTAATTTTGGATATTATATTATTTAAACTTAAAAATAAATTTTTGTTTACCCAAATTTATTCTTAATTTATTTGAAACTGACTTATTTATTTTAAATGATCTTATTTTTTTCAAGGTACGTCCATTAATTTTAAACTTGAAAAATTTGTTATTTTAGTTTATTTTTACTAACATTTGTGTGTATTTGTGTGTGTGTGTGTCTATATATACACATATATATACATACATTAATGAATGTATATAGGTATCTAATATTTTGAAAGTAGAATTTATATAGGAAAGAGATTTTAGTGTTTGGGTGGTTTTAGGATTGTTTTTTTTTAGTTACATTTTAAATAAGAGGCAAAATTTTAAGAGATTTACTATTAGTTTTACAAAGAAAAATTTTATTATTATTTTTTTTAATGCTACACGTTTTTTTTAAATTATCTTTGGTATTTTTTTTCTGTATTTTTATAGTAAGTAATCATTTTTAATTTTTGGTTGACATTCTTTTAGGCTCACTCTTAATCTTTTTTTTTTACTTTATTTTTTTTAAAGAAAAGTTATGTTTTTGTTAACTTTTTTGTAATTATTATATTTCTATTTTCCTTTCTTTCATGTATATATTACATTTTATTATTTATTTATTTATTCATTGTTCTTTTTACTCTTTTTATTTTTTATTATTATTATTTGCTTCTGTTGTGCCTTCTCCCCCCATTTTTTTGCTCTTATTTTTATTATTGTTTGTAGGTTCACGTTATTTTTTTTTAATTATTACTATTATTATTATTATTATTATTATTATTATTATTATTATTTCTATCTCTTTTATGCTTTATTTTTGTCTTATTATCTTTAATTATTTTTTTTATATGTTCTTTTTTTTAAATTTTAACATTCTGTTTTTTATTACTTTTTTTGTTACACTTTATTTTAAATTTTATTGTAATCATTCTTTTTCCTTTGCTTTTTCTTATTCTTTTTCTGCACATGGTTTCTGTTTTGTTTTTTTTTTTACTATTATGGTTTTTTTTTTTGTTTTTTTAATTACTTTTTCGCATTATTTCTAATTTTAGTTATGACTCTGATTAATATTTATATATTCTCTCAATGATAAACTTTAATAATTCGAATTAGATAACAATCTTATACTTATTTTAAAGATAATTTTTAATTCAAATAATGTGTTAAAAAAATTGAAATATATTACACATAAGTTTTTTAAATTACTAATCAGTTAAAAATTTTAATTTCCATCCTAATCTAACAAGTTTATCAATTTTATTTTATTTTTTTAGTGAAAAAATTAGGCTCCAGAAAAACATTAGCTATTAAATATCACAAAATAAATTTTGATATAAATTGCATCTAAAAAAATAACAAACACTAATAATGCAAAAAAAAATGTATGATACATCTTTATTTTATATTATTTTTGTTAGCAAGAAACATTTTCTTTCTGTTTCGTTTTTCAGATCGAGAAAAAAAATAAAAAAATCTTAACATGCATCACATATTGATATTACATAATAATAACATACGATTCAAAGAACTTCATATTATTAGATTCAAATTTTCATATAATATTACATTTAAATAATGCGAGAATTTAAAGTTACCTTGCTGCGAAAATGGATATCACGAAAAATTACTTGTATAATCTACTGATTTGAGCCACGAATTTGGAACCACGACAAAAAACTCTAACTCTGACCTAATTCTCAAAAGAATGACTCACTTTTCTTCTCTTTGTGTTTGCTCTATATCTCTCTGTCTCCTCTGTGTATCCTCTCTTTTTTTTCTCTGTATCTTTTTTCCTCTCAACTGAACGTGTTTTTTTAATCATATTTTTTTCTGAGAGTCTGGTGCTAATTAAAAGGAACGTAATAGAGTGGGATTAGGATTTAATTTAAAATATTGTTGAGGGAATTATGGTTGAGAAATAATTAAATAATTATCCTACTAAATAACAATAAAAGGAAAATTAGTTTTTGAGAGTTTGAGGTTAATTAAGATAAGGGGAAGGTAATTTGAATATTTAGGACTCTTCTTTTTTCTTTTTTTTTCTTCTACCATTATTTTTTAAACTAATTAAAAGTTGATGATTTAAAACAAATACCATAAATTCATAAATTTTTATTATTAAAGTAATTTACAATATATTTATTTTTATTTATTTAAATATAATTTTTTTAAAAAAAAAATTGGTGTTATATCTTTATATTTTGGTAAAAAATAAGGTGTTCACATTATGCCCCTCTTTGCTTGGAAACAATGAAGAGTTTTCATGCAATGACGTGAACAATGTGACTATTTTTTTACTAAAATATTTTTTGCAAAAATGTGAAATATTTATAATAGAGAACAGGTTTAACTGTGTCCTAACTTTTTTTAAAAAACTACCTATACTAAGTTGATTATAAGGAGTCAGACATAGTTCCAATGAGTTAGGTAGTCGAGTGAGGTTTTGTTGAGATTTCGGTTCGTAGCTCCAGCTATTACATAAAAAAAACAAAATGCAGATGGAAAGATATGAAATCCTATCTACTCCGATAGTGCTAAGTATTCATTTTGAATTCTTAGATATCGCTTCACCCTCTTTGGTAGGTTCATCGATTCCGAACATTGATCTAGACATCTGAGTTTAAGACTTGAAACTTTATGACTTAACTTTAGCAACTGACGTTCTTCCACATGATATTCTTGAAAACTCATTTTCTTGAAAGGATGAATTGTTTCATTTTTTAACTGCAAATTTGTGTACTATGTAGAAACCTGCACAAAAAATAAAATTTTCTACCTAGTTTGCACTAGTAAATTTTGTGAGTTATTGATGAAAGCTATAAAAGTCTATACTAAAAATAAAAATAATATTATGCAGCCTACTAGAAAATGTAAAAAAAAAATAAGACAAAAGGGAGTTTGTACCCAAATTGCAATCAGGGGTTATTGTGCCCTGTGAAGACATGAAAAATAAAATAGGGGTTATTGTGCTCTCTATGCAACCCAGGGTTATTGTGCCCTGTGAAGACATGAAAAATAAAATAGGGGTTATTGTGCTCTCTGAAGACATGAAAAATAAGATAGGGGTTATTGTGCCCTATATGCAACCAGGGGTTATTGTGCCCTGTGAAGACATAAAAAATAAAATGATAGGGGTTATTGTGCCCTATATGCAATCCAGGGGTTATTGTGCCCTATATGCAATCTAGGGGTTATTGCGCCCTGTGAAGACATGAAAAATAAAATACGGTTATTGTGCCCTATATGCAACCAGGGGTTATTGTGCCATGTGAAGAGATGAAAAATAAAATAGGGGTTATTGTGCCCTATATGCAATCAGAGGTTATTATGCCCTGAGAAGACATAAAAAAATGATAGGGGTTATTGTGCCCTATATGCAATCCAGGGGTTATTGTGCCATCTGAAGACATGAAAAATAAGATAGGGGTTATTGTGCCCTATATGCAACCAGGGGTTATTGTGCCCTATGAAGACATAAAAAATAAAATGATAGGGGTTATTGTGCCCTATATGCAATCCAGGGGTTATTGTGCCCTGTGAAGATAATGAAAAATAAAATATGGGTTATTGTGCCCTATATGCAATCAGGGATTATTGTGTCCTGTTAAGACATGCAAAATAAAATAGTGGTTATTGTGCCCTATATGCAATCAGGAATTATTGTGCCCTATGAAAATATGAAAAATAGGATAGGGGTTAATGTGCCCTATATGTAATCCAAGAGTTATTGTGCCCTGTGAAGACATGAAAAATAGGATAGGGGTTATTGTGCCCTATATGCAATCCACGGGTTATTATGCCCTGTGAATACATGAAAAATAGGATAGGGGTTATTGTGCCCTATATGAAACCAGGGGTTATTGTGCCCTGTGAAGACTTGAAAAGTAAAATAGAATAGGGGTTATTGTTCCCTATATGCAACCAGGGGTTATTGTGCCCTGTGAAGACATAGAAAAAATGATAGGGGTTATTGTGCCCTATATGCAACCAGGGGTTACTGTGCCCTGTGAAGACATGAAAATATAGGATAGGGGTTATTGTTTTTTTTTAAAACTTATTTTATTATTATTTAATATTATTTTATTTTATTTTTATTAGTACATTGACCAATTTAAAAATAAAATAAAATGCCCCAGATTTTATTAAGAAAATAAATAATTTTTTTTTTCCATATTATATGAGAGACAAGGATTCAAAAACTTACCATCGCGGCGTTTGTCTCTAGTGAATTACTTGCATGAGTTATCTTTATAGTTCTTTCAGCCTATAACTTTATTTCTATTTTTATTGTGTTCATGCCAAGATGTAATGTCATCATTTAATAAATGGTGACATTCATGATTTTTTACCAAGTAGACATTCCTATCTTTTTACTGTCGTCTTATGGTTCTCGTGAGAGTTCTCACTCATAAGACCATCTTTTTTTTGTAACATACCATAGGCTACAATGTCATGTTTCAACCCTTGGAGATTTGTAATATCATGATCATTATTTTATTGAGTGATTAGACCGAACCTCAATGAAGGGCTGCCTACGTATCCTCTTAGGAATCAGGTCGAACGTAGCTCAATAAAAAAATATTTTTCTTTTTTGGATTTATTTTTAAAAATATAATGAAAAAATAAGAAAAAGAATTAGTTCATTTTTATAATGCCTTGACTTCAGTTGGTACCAACAATTGTTACTATGCATATGAAGTACATTCAACGACTTTCAAATAAATTTGAGTTTCACTTTGAGTAATTCATATAGTTTCAAATTGTATCTCAAATATATTTAAGTAATTACAAGATCAATTTATCTTGTCAAATTTAAGGGTTAGAATTATACGTATTGTCATGTTTCAAATGCACTCTCAATATATTAAAGTCCTATTTCACACAATATAATAATTTAGATCGTAGGACATTTTTGAAAGTCACTCCACTCAGAAAGATATTCAATGCGTGAGATTAAGATACCATATGCTTTGCCCTCATGTAAGCATCCACTAATATGAGAATATAAAAAATAAGATCAAATAGGACTTGTCATTGACTTGTAATATAGTCTTAGGGAAAGGTAGGATATTCATTTGAGATAAGTGACTATTTCCTCCTTAGAATTCGCACGATGCTTTTGATATTTTTTTTTCATTTTTGCATTTGACCTTTGTTTTCTTGTAAGGTTTTTGTCATTTTTTTTCTCATCATTTTTCTGATCTTCTCTCCTTTTTGTTGGAGAAATTTTTTTAATTTTCCATTCCATCTTTTTTTGTACATATTTGGTTTTTTTCACTTTCTTACCCAACTTAGGTCTTTGATGTTATATAGATATTTCATAATGCGCTCAAGGAGGTGAGATAAAGGGATTAGTGTATTTATGCACTCAAAAGGTATATGCTAAGATGTGGTTATTCAAATTAAAAGCTCTTAGGATCGAAAAGAGAGTTCTATAGATAAATGTCATTCGGTAGGCTTGAAAGGCACAATCGATTCAAAGGAAGCCTATAATCCTTTCTCAAGTTAAATGTTGCTCAAAATTTCGACTCAACCAATATTCGGGTCATGTTCTAGATCAGCAAAATCATAACTTTGAATTTTACGTCTAAAGCTCAACACACAAAGCATTTGAAACAATGAGGTCAAATTTATTTTATCCATAACTTTAAACAAGATAATTTCTCAAGTATGACATAAATGTATTGAGAGATTCCGATAGAAGTCTACAGGTCACAACAAAGTTGATTTGTCTTAACAAATAGTTTAACACTTCATTTTTTTTTTCTTATGCATAATTCTAAGCATGTTGTTACCAACCATGTCAAAGAAAAAAATCTATTTTTTTGCCCAAAATTTATGTGACTAGAATTTTGAGAATTTTTTTCTCGATTGGACCTAACCTCACAATAAGGTTGCCTACGTATCTTTTTAAAACAAGAATCAGGTCTTACGTAGTTCCAAAATATAAGTAAAAATATATTTTCTTAAGGACAAATTCCCTTTTTAATATATACACATTTAATTTTTAAATAATAATTAAGATATTTTTTTAATTTTTTAATTTTTAAATAAAGATCACCGAACCCAAGAAAGGTTGCCTACGTATCTCATCAAGGTGAGAGTCAGGTGTGCGTATTTCGTTCAGATTGAACACTTAAATAATTTTTGTTAGAAATTTGTTGACAAATGCAACTCTTTTATTTGTTTAAAGTGATATAATAAAACTTTTAAAAATTTTTTTGTGACTTTACATTGTAAAAGAAAAAACTTTTTTTTATTGTTCTGATTTTAATTTAAAATGGTAAATTGAGTTAGCTATCCTAGATAGATCAGATCATATGTAGAGTTTTTCATTAAATTATATGTAAATGATTCAAATAATGAAGTCTACTAGGAACAACCATATTTGGTTTCAGTTAACAAGTTTAAACTTGTGGAAAACAAGTATCTACACTGGCTTTAACACAAGCAAACAACTCGAGTTAGGGAGTAGCAACGTAGCGGTAGCAGCGCTTTCCGGCTTTGTGCATGGGTGCTCCCTATCCTAAATATGTGTGACTAAACATCCTTCACCATGAACCGAAGATCTACTGGCTATCTTGATAGAAGCGGGGTGCGCAATCGCAATTCCCATATTATTATTATAGAAGACTCAGAATGGTTCGTGAGAAAAGACAATTTATATGTAGTTCAAATAATATCAAACATTAAATAAGTAGACAATTAGTACATTAAGACTAATAAATACAATATCCAAAAACGTAAATTAATAAATCATAGTCATACATAAAATAATATTTAAAGCTCGAATTCTAGTTAATCCCCAGCAGAGTCGCCATCTGTCACGCCCCTTTTTTTTCCCTCAATATTATATTTTTGATTTTCATTGTTTGAAAGAAAAAATGTTTTTCCAATTAAAGTGACGTTTTGAAAAGGGATAATTATTTTTTAGAGTTGCCACTTGGAATTGAGTTTTGATGTTCGAAGTCACCTTATTTAAATCCCTAATCAAAAGGAAATTTGACTCTATTTTTATTGGTCTGCGAAAAAAATCCGGGTAAGGAATTTTTTTGACCGAGGGGAAGGTGTTAGGCACCCCTCGAGTCCCGTGGTTCTAGCACGGTTGCTTGATTGACTTTGATATGACTAGAATTAATTTTGAATATTATATTATTTAACTTAATAATAAAAATGTTTTTTTTTACTTTTTTCTCTCATTTATTTAAAACCTTTTAAAAATCGTTTTATTTATTTTAAATATATTACAAATTATTTTATTATTTTTGTTGTGTGTCCATTAATTCAAAACTTGAAACACTCATATTTATTCATATATTTATAATTATTTATTTATTTATTTATTTATTTTTCTTTTACATTTTTAAATATTTTTTTCATGTTATTATGGGGATGAATTTATTTAGGGTTTTATAGTTAAAAAAATTTAGAGTTCAAGTTAATTTAGGATTTTTAATTATTTTTTAATTTAAAAATAGAAAGATGAAATTTTATGAGATTTGAAATTAGTTTTAAAATAACAAAAATTCTAAATAGATTAATACTATATTTATTTTTTAAGAAAGGTTTTAACTTTTTTTTTAATGCATGTAACAATTTTTTAACATTTTGTCTCTTTTTTAAAAAAAAAAATTAATTATTATTTTTAGATCAATTTTTTTTGTTTACGTTTGTTATCTTTTATATATATATATATATATATATATATATATAATTTTTTTTACGTTCCTTACTAAAATAATTAAATTTTGTGCTATATCCTCTTTTTTTTTTTTTTTACTTTTTGTTCTTTTTATGTTTTTAACTCTTTTTTTTTTACGTTTTTTCTGTTTTTTTTTTTCATTTTTTAACGTTTTTTTTTCTCTTTTTTTTGCATGCTTGTTTTGTTTTGTATATTTTTAAATTTTATATATTTGTTCTTTTTTTGTTCTTTGAAAATCCGTTTTTCTCTTCTCCTTCTTTTTTTATTATTTTATTTTATCATTATTTTTATTATATTATTATTTTATAGTTTTTTTTTCAAATTATTTTGTACTAATTTTGTTACTCTCTTATTTTTATTTATTTTTAAAATTGTGGTTTTTTTACTTATTAATTTTATATTTGTATTTTTTCATTTTTAAAATTTCCTTTTTTTAATTTTTTTTTTTACACTTTTATATCTCTATTTTTACGTTCTTTCTTTCTTTTTTTTTTTTTTAATCTCCACTTTTGTTTTATATTTTTTTTCTGCTTCTCTCTCTTTTTTTTTCATTTTTCACGTTATTTTTTTTTCTGTTTTTTTATTAAAAATATCGGTTATTTTTTCTTTTTTTTCGTTCTTTTATGCTTTCGTGTTTTTTATTCTTTTGTTCTCTTTATACAATTTCTCAAATTTTACTCTCTTTTTTATTATAATTATTTATAGTAATTATCACTATTTTATCATGAATCTCTAAATGAAATTTACAATTCTACTTACATAAAAAAAATTACTAATTATTTATATATCCTAACAAGTCTACAATAAATTCAATAAAAATATTCTAAAGTGAAAATAGACGGAAATATATATTAATCTATTTAAATTTAACAATTCAATATCATGAAGCGACATAACAATAATCAATATAATACATGTGATTTGAAGTATTTCATGCTATGGGAATCAACTTTTCATAGAAGTAGTATTATTTAAATCACGCGAGAATTTATAGTTACCAAGCTGCGAAAATCGATACCACAAAAGCGAGTTGTTATCCACGAATTCGAAATCACGATCAAATCTCTAACTCTAACCTAATTCTTACAAGAAATAACTCATTTTTCTCTTTATGTTTGCTTGTTTTTTTCTTTTATATGTCTATCAATCTCAGTATTTTGTGTGTTCTCTATATTTCTCTCTGTGTCTCTCTGTATGTTCTCTATATTTTCTGTATATTTTTCTCTGTATATTTTTTTTCAACTGAACGTGGGTTTTATAATATTCTTTGGGTGAGAAACTGGTGCTAATTCAATGGAACGTAATAGAGTGGGATTAGAATTTAATTTGAAATATTGTTGAGGGAATTATGGTTGAGAAATAATTAAGTAATTATCCTACTAAATAACAATAATAGAAAAATTCATTTTTGGGAGTTTGAGGTTAATTAAGATAAGGGAAAGGTAATTTGAATTTTAGGACTCTTTTTTTTTCTTCTACCATTATTTTTTAAACTAATTAAAAGTTTAAGATTTAAAACAAATACCATAAATTCATAATTTTTTATTATTAAAGTAATTTACACAATTTATTTCTTTTTATTTATTTTAAATATAACTTTTTTAAAAAAATTGGTGTGAAATCTTTATATTTTAGTAAAAAATTAGGTGTTCACAACCATGGGTGACTAAACTCCATAACTAGAGTTGTGAGAACCATGAGTGAATAATTTTCTCGTTTAGAAGTCTTACATGTATTGATAATTCTTTCGTTTCGAAGTCTTTTCAACGGATGACAAACGTTAGAACTCGCCTTAATGCTACTAGCCGCACTAAGGAGGTAGATAATAGCAAAAGAATAATCAACATAGATTTATTGTACATTATCTAATTGGCTAGTGTCGATTGGTACGAAATAATAACTTAGTTGAATATCGAATACAATTCTTAATATTAGGTAAAGGTAAGTGTTAGTATAGCAACACACGTAGCCGGACCAAGGTGCGGAGTGAAATTTTTTTAGATGTCGGACCAAGGATTTAGAGATAAAAAACTTATCACTTTATATGCAAGATACTAGGAAAGAATTGTCATAGTTAGAATTATAAAGTTAGGAACCTGTGGGGAACACTTAAGCCCTATTTACTTTTATTAATTTATTAAGCTCAAATATTTCAATCTGTTAGTTGTTTACTTTAATTTAGTTAATTATTTTTATTAATTTAGAAATAACCCCCCCCCCCCCCCCCTTATTGTCTATTATTTTCTAGGGAAATCATTGACTTAAAAATAGTAATAATAGAATACAGTAAAGTCTGAACTATTTTCCTCGTGGGAACGATCCCAAACTCATTAATTGGGTTTTTTACTTCATACGACCGCTTTACTTCTTATTTGAGAAGTATGTTTGAGAGTATAATTTTGTACATTGGTCAACATGATATTGTAATGTCTATCAACAACATATTGAGGCAGCCACCCTCTTAGACCATAATATTCTATCAATCATAAACCACACAACATATAATAAAATAGGAGACAAGTCAACTTCATATTACACTTAAGACTCCTAACTTGTGCTATTCATGAATTATCATAGGGGTACACAGGTAAGGTATTATTAACCATTTTATTCATCAATGGAAGTACTTGTACTTTACCCTAACATGGATATACACATGCTTACACAACAGCCATACAACCTAAATCACAACTACAATAGTAAAGTAGGCTTAAGCTTCACATAGTATCATCATAAGCACATGTTCATATATTCATATATTTGCATTCATGGCCATGGTCTACACATATATAATTAAAATGACCATACAACATAATTTCATACAAGACTTCATCAACTATAATACTATAAGGAAAGTAGAATAGATAAACATTCTTACTAATTTCCCAACCATTGATCATCATTGATCAGTACACCTTGTTCATAAAAAAATCATATATAAATCATCATATAAACCTACTTTAATCATAAAAGGAGCCATGTACAAGTTGCTACAAGATCACACTATGACATTACACAAGGCCTCCCATATGTACTAGAAGGTAGAAAGTCCTAAAGCATCAACTAACCTCCCTAGTTTAGTTCATTAATTATCATGTATAAATAATATACATTTAGGGAAGTAGATGAATAGATATAAATCAAATCTAAATCATGCTTCATCTACCCTAGAATTTAGATCACATAAGGTTCTTCACAACATTCAAATTGTAGACTAGAAGAACCTAGATCAATTCATGCAAAGATTCCTTTTCTTTGATCATCAATAATTCATCCCCCCAATACATTAATAACATATATATAAGGCAGTAGATATGTACATCATTCTCTACACGTAATCCTACTACCATTGCTATAACCTTTACATCACAGTGAATATACTATTTAAGTCATCAATTGAAAGTAGAAGAATCTAGGTTAAAAAACATTGATCAACATGAATCACTTAATACAATTCAACCAATTTATTAACCCAAGTCTACATTAACCACAACATAATCAATTTAAACTTTATACCTTAAAAGGTCAACATTACAGTGATTTCATTGATAGCTAGGCGAGGCATGTTCAAACCTTCATAATTTCATTCACATGGGTAATTCATCAATGATTCAAAATAAATATATATAATAAACAGTAGACATTAGCATATTGACATATTTTAATCACAAATCGACATGCATAAGATCAAGATCATAAAGCCATACATAGGGTAAAATTGTGTTTGTGAAAGAGCATGAGTTCATCATGAAATAGGATTGAAAATAACGTAAAAATCAGTATATAATCATCAATACATTCATATTATGCTTTTAAAATCAATTTAATAAAGAACACATTGTAAGATTGAAGAAGGAGAACTTCTATCATGCAAACTCTTTTGAAAACATTCAGATTAACTTTCTAGATGGAAGGATAATTAAAGATGAAGGATCACCATACCTTTTTTAGTTAAAAAATCTAACATTTGATGATTCATCCATAGAATTAAAATCTCCAATAAGTTCTTGATCTTCAATAACAATTGTGGTTTATAAGGATATACTTTTGGAGGGAAAGGCTTTAATCGTGTAGAGGGATTTGAGAATAGTTTGATCACGTTTTAGATGAATTATATACACCCTAGGATATCTCAATTAACCTATTACACTCATTTTAGGACGTGGGGTTAATTTCCCATTCACCCATG
Source organism: Solanum chmielewskii (assembly GCA_027704785.1). NCBI lineage: Eukaryota > Viridiplantae > Streptophyta > Magnoliopsida > Solanales > Solanaceae > Solanum > Solanum chmielewskii. The sequence continues at coordinate 14,882,560 of JAKWIX010000322.1, forward strand.
TAATGAAACAGTCACAGACAGTAACTTACTAGCCACAATCGACGGAGCCATTTACTAGCCGTTGATCAGTCGACGCGCTGTGCACTAGCTTTAGTTCTTTGGTCCTTGGAAATTTTTTTTCTTTAGAACTTACTAATCTAAGTATTAATCGATTATACCTCACCTACGGGAAGTTGGTTGACCAACTGGCCGTCGTTTGGTCCGTCGATTGAAACTGCCAAGGCAGTGTCTTGACCAACCATGGGGCCTTTTGTGGGGATCTTTAGAAGTCGTAACCATATGTTTAACACATGAATACAAAATTTATCAAGTTTTAGAGCTTCCACATAAGTTTCAGCAAAAACAAACACCTGCAAGTCGTTCAAACAGGATAAGCCCAATCAAGACACACATTGACCGTCTTAAGGGCTCTCTTTCGAATGTCTTGGACGTTCTTGGTCGTTTGACCTCCAAAACTCTATAAATTAGATAAAACACCATTAAACATCATTATAAATCATTTTCATACCTAATAATCTCATGACATACAGTATATAGACACGCGTGGACACATGAGCCTCATAGGCTACTAGTCTTCGAACGTTTTGGTCATCCCTTGACGTTTGACTTCTAAATCACTTCAATATTTACACATTATCTATATAAAAAACTATTATACATTTTAGGACCTTATAACTTTAATATAAAAAATTTAGGATTTAGAAACCCAATCTCATCTCAGGGTCTTACATCGACCCCGTCGATTGACTCACTCTCCATCGGTTGGAGTCGTGAGTCCACACTACAAATATGTAGACAAGGCTAAATTATTATCCGTCCCTGAAGAAAACTAAGGAGTTCCAGGATATTTTGTTCATGGAAGAATGGACCGTCATACATAAGCGTCGATCATTCCTGCGAGTTAGTGCACCGCATGGCCAAGCCAAGGGTGGTTTGGTAAATTTCACACTTGTCTAATTAAATGTGGGGTAGGTTTATTTTAGTTATTTTATGTATATTAAAAGACATAAACTCATTAAATCATCCAAATTTTCATGAATTCAAAATCAAAAATCAAGATCCATTTTCCCTCTTTCAAAACTACTCTATCTAGACCACCACTTAAGAACAAGGAAGGACTCAAGCTCGGACACTCAAGATTCATCCGTTTTCACTTCAAATTCATGGAATATAATCAATTAGGGTATTGGTATGGTTATTCATGGATTATTTTCTCCATGAAGCCCTTCAAACATCTATTTTCAAAATCTATATTGTGACCAAAACTAGGGTTTCATTGTTAAATAGTTTTCATTATTTTATGTGCATTGTATTATGGTTATATTGATATTATTTTATGGCGTCTATTGTTAAAACATTCCAAGAACCCATGTGCACCCTATAACCCAATTTTATAAATGCAGATGAATGAATTGAGTAAACATGATCATGTAGTATAGTAATTGAGGATTATCTAGTTATAGAATCTTGTCATCTATGACTATTATGATTTATATAAGCATAATCATGATATATGATTCCTAACCTTGAAAACGGATAAATTCTAGGATTTTTTATATGATGAAAATGTTTTACATAGACATTGAATTTACTTGCAAGGTGTATGGCTAATAGAAGGATAGAAGGAAGGTAATTTGTGTTGTTTTCATTCTTTTGAACCTTGTCTATTGGGCGCCATATATTATGGATAATGAAATTGGTCTCTTTTGTTAATTGAAAGTATAATCCCCATGAAAAAACCTATGGAAGTGCTACCAACATATGTATAATGATCCAGGGTGAAAAGTGTATTATCACCTAATGAATATACGAACATTACATTAAATTGTATGTAATTAAGAGGGATTACTCTTCACATATGTAGATACAATTAAATAACAATAGTGGTAATTTGTTAAAATATACTAAGCACCAAGTGGATATGGCCAATGAATAAAATACATTTCCATTAATGAAAGAGGCTGGGTCATCCTAGTTATTCTCAGGAGATGGGGACTCCTCCACTATGCA